>OX463788.1:20790254-21082754 GCA_949825025.1 Siphlonurus alternatus | reverse complement strand
GTCAGCTGTTTGACGTAGGTCCCTTTGATTAACATGTAAACCTTAGCAAATTCATAAAAATTCTGAAATATTTTTTGAGTTTGTGAAAAGCCATAGAAAAAGTTTCAAAACAATTTAATGAGCCGTTTTTTTTAATTAAATATTTAATTTGTCTCTCCATGGGAAAGTCCTATTCTGAAAATTAAAAAAAAAAAAATAATATTTAAAAAAAATCGGATCGTAAAATTGTTTTGAATTTTTTCTATGGCTTTTGGGCACTAATATCTGCCTCTCAAAAAAATTTCAGAATTTTTGTGAATTTGCTAAGGTTTACATGTTAATCAAAGGAACCTAAGTCGAACAGCTGACCGGCATTATCTCTTCCATAAATCGTCGCCTCAGAATGCAAGTCGCGTAAGTACAAAAAAAATTGATGCAACTTTGAACCTTATTTCAATATAACTTAAAGCTCAAAGTCCCATCAAATTTTTTTGTACTTACGCGACTTGCATTCTGAGGCGACGAAATGTCAACTGCAGGAAGTCTGGAAAGGAGGAGGTGGGTGGCATTTCTTTTGGTGCAGAAATATGTTTTACTGCATCAATAATACTGTAAAAATATAAAAATCTAAGCCGTTCCCCTCCTTTAACCCCTTTTAATCCGCGGGGCCTCATGTATACACACACACACACACACACATAATATATGTTAGCGCCCAAAGCCGAATTCGTACAATGTCCAAAAAAGGTGACTAAAACTAGTTTTGGTTTTTGCATTTTGACCAAAAACAAAAATGAACAAATGTTTCGACTTTTGGTCATTTAAATTTGATCAAAACTAATTCTGGTCAAATCGTAAAAACCCAAACATGACAAAAGAGCTCATCAGCCTTTGTTGAAACAAAATTAATCAAAATAATTTTAGTTAAATCGTACATACATAGCATGACGCCATATCCTTTACGGGATAAGCCAGCAGCATTATTACCTCTGCCATCCACAGATAGACCTCCACTATAGTCTATTCTTACCAAAGTCTTCTACTTGCACAATGGTTGTAACAAACCATTGTTTATAATGTCTGTCGCATCACACTATTTTCGATTGTTGCAGATGGGACAGGAAAAAAAGTAAACAAACTCGTTAGTTCATCATTTGTGCGCGCCACCAGAGGCGCCACCTAAACGTTTCAATTGTTTACAAATAGCCCATGGTTCTAATGCACTCGGAGATGCAATGACTCTTGATTGACATATATTTTGGGGAAAATTGAAAATATGAATGTTCTATTTCAAGGAATATAATATATAAACGTATTAATAATTTATTTCAACTTCAAATTAGTAAAATAATAAGAACACTGTACTGTAAAACGCTCATAAAAATTCAGCACTACCCTTAAAAACCATTATAAGGGCTTTAGTTGACTGCAATAAAACACTAAACACATCTACATTAATATCTGATAGCACCTGGCATGATAACTTGTGAAATTTTCCTAAAATATTTAGAAGAAAAATCTTACTGGTTGTGTCGACTCAACTTAAAATAATTTTTAAAAGAATTTACTGGTCAAAATCAAATATTTAAAAAATTCACAATTACAAAACTTCTCAAGGGGCATTCACAAAGTCTTAAGGCCACATTTAAGGCTCGATAATTTAAAGCTTGATTTTAGAAATGTTTTTAGACCCAAAATTTCTGGTCTTAAATGATTGAGCCTTAAATGTGGCCTTAAGGCTTTGTGAATGCCCCTTCTCATGTTCTATTCATTAATGCACTTAAAAAGTTCATTAAATATGTTCTTCATAAAAAATTTTCATGTTTAGCGAAATTTTTTCTGATTTTTACATAGTACACAATAGTAAACATGCAACACTGAAACGGATCAGTGGCGCCGCCACTGTCAACTGCGGGCGTTTTCTTGTACTGACTCGATCCGTGATTGTTGTGTGATGCGACAGACATTATAAAACAATGGTTTGTTACAACCATTGTGCGAGTAGAAAACTTTGATTCTTACATAGTTTACTTGCTTCAAATAACTCATGATAATTTTTTGCCTTCTACACTCTCCATTGCACAAAGTACATCTGACATGCCTTTTCTTCAAACATTCTGTAATCACCTCCAGCCAAACCTTTTTCGGTCTACCTAATCCTTTTGATCCTTCTTCACTTCCTTTGAATACTTATTTTGCAATTGGTTCCTCATCCATTCTCTCTCAAAATGTCCAAACCACTGAAGAGACTATGTTCATACTTGTCAGTTATGCTTTCCTTCACTCCGCACTCCTTCATCCCCCATGTATTTCTTACTTTATCTAGCCAAGTTTTACCACACATATTCTTTAAGAAACTCATACCAACTGCATTTAGCCTACTCTTATGCATAGCTTGGCATACCCAAGTCTCCGACCCATACATCAAAGTTGGTGTTAGCACAGAGATATACACAGCTAGCTTAGCCGTATTAGACAACAGCTCACTGCAAGACAATCCTGCCATACAACCCACAATCCTCCTACCAGCGCTCACTCTCCCATCAATCTCTCCATCTACACTTCCATCCTCCCGAAACAATTTTCACAAATATACAAATTCTTTTACTCATTCCAGCTGCTCCCCTATTATCACAATTCTTTTTGCATTTTCACTATCTATACTGCCAAATAACATCACTTTTGTCTTGCCCACATTGATCTTCAGATCCATATGATTTGTGCTCACTTCTAAATTTGAAGCCTTCTTTGTAGATCAATTTCACTTTCAGCTACAACTAATGCATCATCAGCATACAACAACAGCCATAACAATATATCACCCACACCAATTCTGCCCTCTCCTATATCAGCCAATCTTACACACTTGTCCATGAACAGATTAAACAGCCATGGTGACATCACACATCCCTGTCTCACTCCTCGCTTCACTTCAAACCAATCACTTATTTCTCCATTTACCTGCACACACGCTTTACTACCTTTGTATTTGTGCATTAGTATTGTGTGGTAAAAGAAGTTAAAACTAATTTTGTGGGTCCCTTAACTTTACGTAATAACAAGTTTTTACTGTATTTTTTTTTTTTTCTCTACACACAGGTACCCACACCGACCACTCTACGTTCAGAAATGTCTGTACAACCTCTTCCGACTGACTCCCAACTTCCAGGATGCCAGGGTGGACGTCATCCAGGTACCTAATTTGCCTACCAATCTTGTCAATACATTTTCATACTTATGGATTAATCTCAGTGGATCTTGGAATTGGACCCCTCTGTATTTTATAAAGACTTCGAAGTGATTTTAAATTCGCAATCAATGCTGTAGATTTCAAAGCATACATTACAAAGTTTGAAAGGAATCTATTTGACCAGTTAAGGCTTAACCTGAGAAATTTGGACGAAAAATTCGCTACAACAGATTTTCTTCAAATTAATTTGGTGGACTTACAACAATCGTCAAATTAGCTCGGAATTTTTTCGGAATATTTTAACCGTTGGTTTAATTATAATTAATTTATTTAAATGAGAATTTTGTATCCTTCCAATGTTAAATTTGTTAATTAGCATTGCAAAAAAACTATACAACAGATTCTTTTACTTTTTTTTTTTTACTAAAACCTAATTTAATTAATTATTTGAAAAAAATCGAACTAAGCGATATTTATTTTTTTTTTTTTTTAAAAGTAGATAGAAACACATATGATAGAAAAAGATTTGTTGGGAAGGGAGACAGTTCGAGCTTTTAGCCGTCAGTGACCCAGCAAAAAGAGAAAAATTAATTAAAACAACGCTATGCGTGCATGTATATTAGGTTTGACTCGCCGCTCGTTTTAGAGAGAGAGAGGGATTATTTTGGCTTGATCAGCTAGTTTTTGCTAGCAAAATCGTCACACAAATAATACATTTGGTGCGCCACTCTCTAGCCATGGACAGCTGTTTCGGCCTACTGGGCCTCATCAGCATGGCGAGGAGAGAGAGGCAGCAGCTCCCAGCCAGGTCTACATGAGAGCAAGACTATCGAGCTACTGCCAAAGTAGCAGAGTTCGCGCGGTCTTTTATACCGGCGATCCGAGTCTCGCAATTATAGCGCGACTCTTCATTGGCTGCTACTTTGTGGGCGCCAAAAGTTGATAGAAAAAGATTTGTTGGGAAGGGAGACAGTTCGAGCTTTTAGCCGTCAGTGACCCAGCAAAAAGAGAAAAATTAATTAAAACAACGCTATGCGTGCATGTATATTAGGTTTGACTCGCCGCTCGTTTTAGAGAGAGAGAGGGATTATAGCTTGTAGCTATAATCTTGTAGCTTGTAGCATAGATTGTAGCTCGATAGTCTTGCTCTCATGTAGACCTGGCTGGGAGCTGCTGCCTCTCTCTCCTCGCCATGCTGATGAGGCCCAGTAGGCCGAAACAGCTGTCCATGGCTAGAGAGTGGCGCACCAAATGTATTATTTGTGTGACGATTTTGCTAGCAAAAACTAGCTGATCAAGCCAAAATAATCCCTCTCTCTCTCTAAAACGAGCGGCGAGTCAAACCTAATATACATGCACGCATAGCGTTGTTTTAATTAATTTTTCTCTTTTTGCTGGGTCACTGACGGCTAAAAGCTCGAACTGTCTCCCTTCCCAACAAATCTTTTTCTATCATATGTGTTTCTATCTACTTTTAAAAAAAAAAAAAAATAAATATCGCTTAGTTCGATTTTTTTCAAATAATTAATTAATATCGCTAGTTCGATTTTCTCTTCCTTTTCCTTCTCCTGTGTTGTCCATCTTTTACCCTCTATCAAATCCCACTATCTCTACCTTTTATTTCAAATCCCTGGCTTGTCAATAGTTTTTGCTGCGATAGCGTTACATATTTAAACTTTTGGCGCCCACAAAGTAGCAGCCAATGAAGAGTCGCGCTATAATTGCGAGACTCGGATCGCCGGTATAAAAGACCGCGCGAACTCTGCTACTTTGGCAGTAGCTCGATAGTCTTGCTCTCATGTAGACCTGGCTGGGAGCTGCTGCCTCTCTCTCCTCGCCATGCTGATAAGGCCCAGTAGGCCGAAACAGCTGTCCATGGCTAGAGAGTGGCGCACCAAATGTATTATTTGTGTGACGATTTTGCTAGCAAAAACTAGCTGATCAAGCCAAAATAATCCCTCTCTCTCTCTAAAACGAGCGGCGAGTCAAACCTAATATACATGCACGCATAGCGTTGTTTTAATTAATTTTTCTCTTTTTGCTGGGTCACTGACGGCTAAAAGCTCGAACTGTCTCCCTTCCCAACAAATCTTTTTCTATCATATGTGTTTCTATCTACTTTTAAAAAAAAAAAAAAATAAATATCGCTTAGTTCGATTTTTTTCAAATAATTAATTAATATCGCTAGTTCGATTTTCTCTTCCTTTTCCTTCTCCTGTGTTGTCCATCTTTTACCCTCTATCAAATCCCACTATCTCTACCTTTTATTTCAAATCCCTGGCTTGTCAATAGTTTTTGCTGCGATAGCGTTACATATTTAAACTTTTGGCGCCCACAAAGTAGCAGCCAATGAAGAGTCGCGCTATAATTGCGAGACTCGGATCGCCGGTATAAAAGACCGCGCGAACTCTGCTACTTTGGCAGTAGCTCGATAGTCTTGCTCTCATGTAGACCTGGCTGGGAGCTGCTGCCTCTCTCTCCTCGCCATGCTGATGAGGCCCAGTAGGCCGAAACAGCTGTCCATGGCTAGAGAGTGGCGCACCAAATGTATTATTTGTGTGACGATTTTGCTAGCAAAAACTAGCTGATCAAGCCAAAATAATCCCTCTCTCTCTCTAAAACGAGCGGCGAGTCAAACCTAATATACATGCACGCATAGCGTTGTTTTAATTAATTTTTCTCTTTTTGCTGGGTCACTGACGGCTAAAAGCTCGAACTGTCTCCCTTCCCAACAAATCTTTTTCTATCATATGTGTTTCTATCTACTTTTAAAAAAAAAAATAAAACCTAATTTTTTAGACTATTTTTCTGAATTGTTTTCATATATTTTGAACTGTGGCGATGATCGTTTCCTTTATGTGATGAGAAATGTGGCAACGTTCTTAAGGACTGATGTCACCACCCCCTCCTAAAAAATTATTCCCATTCCAATGCAAACAGTGTTGCCACTATAGCCACGCCTCTTGACCTTGACAGACAAATTCTCAGGTTATACCTTAAAAAAACAAAGTGAAAGTTTTACATGAAGCTTCGTGAGCAGAATTATGTACTATGTGGTGAAATAATAAAATCAATAAACCAGGAAATGGAGCTGTTGTGAAAAATCTGACGCCTTGACTTTCCTCAAACCAAAAACGATTAAGTGCTAGAATATACAGAAAATATTAATATGTATTTCATTTGATTCCTTCTGACAGAAATATTTTATGACTCTGGAAGTAACTGAAATCAAATATTAATTATAGAAATAGACTTAAAAAATGTTACAGTGAAGTCAATTCCCTAAACATGTTCAATCTGTACAACAATATAATAATTATTGCAAGCTAGTTTGGTTATTGCAGAAAAATAATTGTGATTACAGTAGTTACATTTTATGTACTGTAGTTATTATTGTTTATTGTTCTTCCTATTAAATTCATCCTCTGTAGAATCAGTGCTAAATAACTAATCAACAACTTTTTAAACAATGTGTAGTGTTACCCGAATGCATCAAATCTATCTCTCTAAGTAACTCAAACCTTGCAAAACTGGGTTTTCTGTTTCAGTTGGTGCTGCCAGGCATGGCTCAGCATCCAGAGCAATTTGGGGTACAAATGGCAGCTACTGCCTGCTTGTACAATCTGACCAAAGGAGACCTTGCTCAGAAGATACACCCTCGAGTGCTGCGCAGCATCGTCGATCTAACGCTCACCGCCATGGAGACTTACCCCAACCACTACCAGGTAAGATTCATCTGTTTTTTTTTTTTCTTCATACCTTGCAGTGTAATTTCTAATTTCTATTCATACTGCTTATTTTATTTAGAGAATAATTTATTTATTTTTATAGAAGAAGACAAATTTAATTAATTTGAGGTATCAATTCAAGAAAGGAAATAACATTTCCTCGCCACTTCAATATGGCTTTACAGATAGTGGCTAGCGCATTTTATCCATAGGAGACATGACATTTCAGTCTGCCCACTTTGAACCACTGGAATGTACCATGTATATTATGTGCATGATTGGTCAGCGTCTGAGCCATCTGACCAACCAGTGAGCAACTGTCATGACTTGATGAAACATCGTCTCCCGCGGAAGAAATGTGCTCGACGCTAGCTGCCTTGTAACTGTGACTAGGCGAAAACGGTGTTTGACTTATTGTTTGGAAGAATATTATATCAACTGATGCTCCAAATCAATTTAAATTCTTCTTCGTTAAGATACAATGGGGAATTCTCTTACAACTCAAATTTTAATTTAACTACTATATTATGATAGGGTACATATTAACAATAAGTTTGACTTAAGTTTCAACTTTTTTAACTCAAATTTGGGGACTCTGAAGGCATTATTAGAATAAGGGCAAAGTATGCAACCCGCGCGCAAACCTGAAAACTGTGACGTAGAAACTCCCTAGTTAACACACAACAACTGCCTGATATCATAGTTTGAGTGTCAAGGAGTGATTGGCTATAAATTTCAGTAACACGATCGAAATCAGCGGGTTTTTCTATCCTAGTATCAATAGTTTTGTCCCTAATATAAGTTTACTTTAAGAGTGATAATCGAAAATATAAATTTACTGCAGGAAAATTTCGCCTGCTAGGCAGTTTCTACGTCACATTTTGGCGCTAAATTCAAAAGCAGGAAGATTTTTAAAAAGTTCCCATGTCTCCAATTTTGAAAATTGAATCTTTTTTGTTTTGGGACATTTAGTTTCAAGGCATAGAGCATCTGAAAAAAAATTAAAATAAATGTAGGAGAATTCCCCATTGTTAGTTACAACTCTCTGAATGGAATTATATTACACATTTTTGTTTGGCTCATACTAGAATAAAAAATTGAAAGTTCTATTTATTAAGTACAGATTGCTTTGTAGATACTGTATTAAGTGATGGTTTTTACATGCTTCAGTTGAAACATGATATTTGTTTTACAGCTGCAGAAGAATACGCTGCTCACTCTGTGCAGTGACCGCATCTTACAGGAAGTAACATTTGACAAGTACAGGTGTGCTCGTCTCGTTATGAACTGCCTGTGTGCATTTGATGACGCCTCCATGAACCGTATGAGTGTCGCAATCTGTTCCATACTAGGTGATTAAGCCCAGCACAGCTCAGTCATTTCTGAAGACAGAGCTAAATAAAATATAATGCTTCCAAAATTCAATTCAATTTTTCAGTATTTTTCAATGCATACAATGCTACTAATATATCCTCAAGTTCCGTAATTCTTGCTTATTTCTGCTTCTGTTTATGGGTTTAAAGATTGAACAAAAAGCCAAAGCAATGATAAAAGAACAATTTCCAAACCTATTCTAAGATTTAAGGGAATGTATGTTGATATTCAGTAAGTTTAAGAATCATGTTGATTCCATAAATATCCTTAATTGATGCTGTTTTGTTCATTTCTTAACCAAAGAATAAATAATTTCTGTATAAATAACACCATTGGTATGATCCTTTAAAAATTAATCATGATCATCCTAAAATTAATTTTAAAATTAATTGTGGTACAGTCTGGGTCAGGAAGAGACCTAATGCTTACTACATCATGCCCACAAATGTGTGCAGCCATTATGATAATGTGCCTAGTTTTCTATATTATACTATACATAGTACTAACAATTAGTCTAAATGAAATATATTGTTTCAGCTGCCAAGATTTCTACCCGTGAAACTTCTGAGCTTGGTGTACAACCTCACTATATGCGCAAGCTGCTGTCAATTGTCCGTAATAAAGTGGATGCCAAGCTTGTTGATATCACCATGAAGTTCACTCTTAGTGCTCTGTGGAACCTGACTGGTAGGATGTTTGTTCGTAAAAGCAATGTGCATTTAAAAAAAAATTGTTTACTGTTATATATGAGACTGAAAGATATACAGTATACCAAAGAGACAACTTAAAGGCGTACCAAAGTGAATACTTTTTTTAGATATTCTGGTAGCTGTGAATTATTTTGTTATCCCTGTGGCTCAATATTTTCGTACAATGGCTAGTTATTTTACAATGGAGGCTTCAAGTGATGCGCTTTCGCTGCGCAACTGTTTGTCGCTAAGGTCCATCTTGCACTTGAAAATGAAGCAAAGTGTTTTTTTAACTTTTCTCGTTTATAAATCAAGTAAAAAATCTAAATCTTGAATTATCTACTTTATTTTTCAGTTTGGACCAAAGTTCCGTAAAGGAATTATCCCTGAAAAATCTTATTCTTGGTGAAAAAACGAATTCACGTTTTTTTTACATAGGTTTGGTATAGCGGGTGGGATCACCAAAAAATCAGCTGACTTGAAGCCTCCATTAATTTTTTAGTAAAAATATTGAGTCGTAGGTTCGTTGGTTGCTTCAAACCGGCGTGCGGCAGCAGCAGTCGCTGATACAACGAGAATCTCCCGCGAATTGGGGGAACCCCCCGGGAACCTCCTCTCGCCCCCTTCTTGACGTATCAGCGACTGCTGCTACCGCGCGCCGGTTTGAAGCAACCAACGAACCTACGACTCAATATTTTTACTAAAAAATTAATTGTAAAATAACTAGCCATTGTACGAAAATATGGAGCCACAGGGATAACAAAATAATTCAAAGCTACCAGAATATATAAAAAAAGTATTCACTTTGGTACCCCTTTAACTAAACATTTCTATAAAACATTGAAAGGAACTTTTGATTGATTGATTGATTGATTGATTGATTGATTGATTGATTGATTGATTGATTGATTGATTGATATTTGGGGGCACTTGAAACATTTTAGTCATGTATGATCTGAAAAGGAACTTTTATAAAATATTTTTAAAATATTGTACAATAGTTGTCTTGTATTGCAAATCTGGCAGTCTCATGTATTAAATTATTATATATATATATTATACAAATACGCAAATAGTGTGCATAAAAAATTAGACAGAGACAAGGATAACAGGATAAAAAACACACGGTTATAGAACACAACTTGGTGCTTATTTTTTATGTAATTAAGAACACACAAATATAGTACATATTAAATCTTAGGAGTCAGACAACATCTCACTTTGCATGGTCTTTGTTTTCTGTAACGAAAAATTGTCTATGCGATATTTATTATTTATTTAATGAAAGAAAAGGACGGACAAGACCCATGAAAACACAAATTATCGAAAGGTGATAAATGCTATAATCAGAGGGGCCAGAGAAAAAGACTGCCAAAATTACGCGCTTTTTTCTCTGGCCCCTCTGAATATAGCATTTTGCATGGTCTTTGATTGATTTGGTCCTAGACATAAAAACATTTAAATGAAATTTGATATAAATATGTATTAATAATAATAATAATTAATCATTATTAAAAATTAATAATTATTTATTATTGCTGGACTGTGTGGTTTTGCAGATGAGTCTCCTATCACATGCACAGTGTTTCTAAACGAACAAGGTATGGAACTTTTCCTGGAGGTTCTGGATGCATTTCCTGGGGAGAGTGCTGTGGAGACGAAGGTGCTGGGTCTCATCAACAACATTGCAGAGGTCATACATCTGCGCTCCGATCTCATGGTAGACCCTTTCGTCACAAAGCTCAGGTCAGTTTTTGCAACAAAGTACATTAGGCAACTTACGTCCATTATAACACATCTTTGTTGTTCTTTATAAAAGACTTGCCAATATTCTGATATATTCTAGACTGAAATGTCTAGTGCAAGTAAACTGAAACAAAAAAAATTGCTAAGTCCGGTCTTAAAACTAAAATATAAAACATCTTAAATTGGGTGATGTGGATTGGCTAGTTAAAAGGAATTTTTAATATATTTACTTACTATTGTGTACAAACAATATGCTAATGATAGGTCGAGATGCTTCATTGGTTGCAAGTAGAGATTGACTGAGTTCTGCCAAGTTTGTTGGTTTGCTGGTTGAAAAGGGAGGGGAGGAAGGAAGTTGAAGGAAAGGGGGGAGCGTCTTGACGATATTAACATTAGCATTCACTGTTACCCCCCCCCCCCTTCTACTTCCTTCCTCCCTTTTCTTTTCAACCAGCAAACCAACAAACTTGGCAGAACTAAGTCAATCTCTACTTGCAACTGATGAAGCATCTCATAGATGCGAAACGTCATCATAGAATAGAATGTAAATTAATATTTTCCAAGTGAACCTATGACCTCCAGATTTTCACCTGCTGTGACTTTTTCGATCGGAGAGGCCTTGCTGGTATTTCCTGCCCTTTTCTTTAAATAATACAGTATATCACAACCTTAATACAGTAGTTTATTTTCCTTAACACCTTAACAAATTACTTCATAAATTTTATAACAATTTAAACAATTACCATTATAAATAATAAAAGTATTATTTCTGCTCAAATCACCCAGGAATTCAAATGATTGACATTACACATTACTGTATTATAATTTTTAAAACACGCTGTGTGTATCATTATTATTATTATTATCATATATATATATATATATATATATATATATATATATATATATATATATATATACAGGGTGTCCCAAAGATCTTTAGATTTTTCAAACCCTAATAGCAACTGTTTAGTATTTTTTAATGTTCACTTTATATACATCAAATTAAAGCTCTGAATTTAACATTTTCAAAAATGTGAACAGAAAAAAAAAATCTGAAAGGTGATGTTTCTTTTTACCCGTTAGAAGGCAAAATGGGAGCGTTTTGCACTTTTTCGTGCATCGTTTTTTGGACGAGGTGTTCCTAGGCATATGGATCGACCTGGGGTCCCACAACATGGGTTCCCAGGTTGGCCAGGTTCCCTGACTTCACTCCCTCAGAATTTTTCCTACGGGTCTATGTGGAGGACAACGTATTCAAAATTCCAGTGTGAGACTCGTTGGATCTAAAGCAAGGCATCACCACCACGATCCAGTCCACCATGCCTGCCAATGCTGCGCAATGTGTGGCGTGAGCTCGAGAAGGGACTGGATGTTTGCTAAGCCACCAACGAAGCCCATTTAGAGAGGCCTTGTTGCATTTGCATTGAAAACAAATCAACAGACATAAGAATTGACGCAATCAATTTTTAGGTGCAGGAGAAGTCGTGATTCCAAAAAAAAGTGACCATTTTGCTTTCTAACGGTTAGAAAAGAAAAATCACATTTAAAACAAAAAAATTATTCATATTTTTGAAAATTTTAAATTCAGAGCTTTAATTTGATGTATATAAAGTGAACATTAAAAAATACTAAACGGTTGCTGTTTGGGTTTGAAAAATCTAAA
Source organism: Siphlonurus alternatus (assembly GCA_949825025.1). Classification (NCBI taxonomy): domain Eukaryota; kingdom Metazoa; phylum Arthropoda; class Insecta; order Ephemeroptera; family Siphlonuridae; genus Siphlonurus; species Siphlonurus alternatus. The sequence goes on along the minus strand of OX463788.1, from coordinate 21,070,382 downwards.
GATCTTTGGGACACCCTGTATATTATTTCCTTAAATTCTAATATTCTTGATGCATCAGGCTTGCTGAATGTGATTAAAATTTGCTTTTCAGGAAGCTGCTGCACTCGTCACACATTGATGTGAGCTACTTTGCTGCTGGCATCATTGCACACCTAGCAAGTGACAGGAGTGAACGGTGGACTGTTACCTCGGTGGAGAGAGAGGATTTGCTGGATGAGTTGGTGAGTAAAGCCCCTAGTATTTCTTTTTATTGTTTTGTATGATTCATTTTTATTTTATTATCAAAGGTTGTTCAAGTGATATACTAATTATAAGCCAATCATTACCATTTGTTTGCCATTCATTAATAATTTGAAGAGACATCAAACCTCGTTGCAGCTCAAATATTACAACTGCTCTTTTTGCAGGCTTGGTGAATTCAAACTCTCTGTAGTCTTTCTAGAATTAATGCTCTTCTTACATCTCTGAAATCTGTTTGCTGCATTGCCAGCAAATCACACTGGGGTAACATTTCTACTGTCTAAAGTTTTCCTTAAACCACTAAAGTTGCTGTTTGTGTTGTGTTATGTAGGGCGAAGTCGTAATCATGTGGGAACCCCCCGAGGGAGAAATGGTTGCATACCGCTCATTCCAGCCATTCTTCCCTCTGCTGGCATGCTACCAGCCACACCAAGTGCAGCTCTGGGCAGTCTGGGCCATCCAACATGTGTGCACCAAGAACGGTAATTAATTAGTGAAATCTTTAGAATATTCCAATATCTTGCAGGCCATATGAACTTTCAACTCCTTTATAAAGATCGGTTCAGAAATGGTATTAAAAATGCTATATTTTTGGCAGGGTGATATTTAGCTAGAAAGTTGAAATTTTTGCTCACATAAAGCTAAAAGTCATAAGTTTCAGGGACATGTGTTGAATTTTTTTGTAAAAAGTGAAGAGAAAAAAAGGGGGGAACACTTTTTTCACATTTTCGGAAACCTTAGTTATTTTAGTATCCATCCATGTGCCTTAATATTTTCATATGATTTCTAATGAAGCTGCTATAGGACAATTAATTAGAAAATTGAAGGCAGTCTCGGTTGGTCTATTGAACTTGCTAAGGGGCACTTTACAAAAAGAAAGTTATAATGTTATATATAGAAAAGCATATTTATGTTGATAATTATGTTTCTTAAATTTCAAACTAAATAATATTTACCAATAAGCATTTTGTGGTGTTAATATTCATTGTTTTCATAGCTCAAGTGATACTTAGGTGCATATTGTTGGTAATTAAGGGGAGGGGGGAGTAGGTAAAAAATTATTAATATTTAGTTCTTACTTCAACGAACAAAACAAACTTTATATTTATATCTGTTAAATTATTATTTTTAATGAGGGGAGCAGGGAGGACACTATTTTAAAGAGGAAGGGGTGGAGAATATATATTGTTGCTGTTCCGCCCAAACGGCGAAGTTGCATCTGTTCATTTATTGAAAGTGACGAAGTTGCATCTGTTCAAAATTGCAAGTTCGCCACTCTCCTATGCTGTTAGCATAGCAACTTTGCCACTCTCAAAAAATGAACAGATGCAACTTCGCCGTTTGGGCGGAACAGCATCTATATATATATATATATATATATATATATATATATATATATCGTGTGTGTGTGTGTGTGTGTGTGTGTGTGTGTGTGTGTGTGTGTGTGTGTATGCATATGAGGCCCCGCGGATCAAAAGGGGTTATATCCAAGCCAAACTGGGATTGAATTTTTTATTTTGAGCCTACAATATTTTTTTCTGATCACTGTTGAACCTAGATTTGGAAAGGCAAGTATGGTTATCTTTCCAAATCCAGGTTCAAAAGTGGTCTGAAAGAATTATTGATCATGAGGGGGATTCAAAAAGACTTATCCGCGAGACTTAACCGGCGGATAACTTGTCCACGTTCTAGTCTGGATAACCTAAATACTTAACCGCGCGGACAAGTATAAGGCTGGACAAGGGTTTGGATAAGTCAGTCTGGACAAAAGTCATTTGGCCAATCCTGTTGGCTAAAGTCCCGCGGACAACTAACCGCGCGGCTAAGTCTCGTGGACAAATCTCCCACCTGGATAAGGTTTTTAATTACGCCGCCATCTTGGATTACGTGTTAAATATGGAGGTAATTGGATCTACATGTATGATGATTCATTGCTAATTTATTAAACAACTGTGTTCAAATTTGATTAAATATCAATTTGTGTAGTTTGCATAAGACATAGGAAAATTAGTTTCAAACATTTAGCGCTTATATTCAATGTTTACCTCCCCCCGCTCCCCCTTTTCTATATTATCAGCAAGCCCCGCCCTCTTTGTTGGCACACATTTTGTTATGCTCATTTTTCAATAATTAGACGATTAATACCTGATATTTGTGTCTATAATTGCACAAGGTCAGCCCAAGAATACACTACTCTATGACATTTCATAAAGGTAAGTGAAATATCTAATGTTAAATTGCTTAATTTGACGAGTTATGATAGCTCTATGATATGATACCATTCATCTGTAATTTTCTGATATTTCATCTGCGAATTTTTGATACTTTTACATATTTAAACACGAACAGTTATTAAAAATAAAGCTCTTTTTAAGTTAATAATTAGTCTGGTAGCATTTAATTAAGGAGTATGAACTCCTGTATGTTAAAAATAAGTAAATGAGGCAAACAGAAAATGAACTAAAATCAAGGGGGTTGAAATCAAGCCCTCAAATGTCGTCAAAATAAGCAATTTTCTAATGGATATTTCACGTACCGTCATTAATTGTAATAGAGTATTATCATATGATAATAAAAACCCATTATTCAATCCAAATATTGGGTATAAGGTATAAATTTATTGAAAAAAAAAAAAAAAAAACGTGGGTTATTCAGCGAGGCTCGGTGAATTTATTATTATGCCACCAGCGCCTCGCACAGAACGGGAAATTAGAGAAATATAACAAAAAATGTTAAAAGCGCCAAAAATTTTAAACCATGTCACCCCAATAATAATAAGATTGAAATGAAATTAATTTTAAACACAATGTTTACGTAATATAATATAAAATCACGATATATGGCGGTCCAATTATCACCGTATTTAACACGTAATCCAAGATGGCGGCGTAATTAAAAACCTTATCCAGGTGGTAGATTTGTCCACGAGACTTAGCCGCGTGGTTAGTTGTCCGCGGGAATTTGGCCAACAGGCTTGGCCAAATGACTTTTGTCCAGACCGACTTATCCAAACCCTTGTCCAGCCTTATACTTGTCCGCGCGGCTAAGTATTTAGGTTATCCAGACTAGAACGTGGACAAGTTATCCGCCGACTAAAGTCTCGCGGATAAGTCTTTTTGAATCCCCCTCCATGTAACCAAGGCTCAAAAATTCAATCCCAGTTGTTTTTGGATATAACTCCTTTTGATCAGCAGCGACTCATATATATTCAAGCTCTCTATGGTTGCTAAAATATTTCAGGAGATTCATGATTGTTAGTTCTATTGAAATAAAATATTTGTAATAAAAAGTGCATTTTGTCTGAGAAATGTCCCATAATTTGGTCTCTTCAAGTGAGATTTTAGCTAACTTTTTTTTTTGGGGGGGGGAGGCCTTTTACTATCCAGGCATGTATGTACTGTGTACTAAATCTCAGCTTCTTACTATATTTGGTTAATCTTGTTGATACAGATGACATGTATAATATATGTGTATTTACAAATACATTATTGAGATGTTTCAATCAACGTTTAATTACGTAGTCTTTTTCAATTACTAAAAAAGAATGCTATTTTGAAACTTCTTACTAGTGCAAAATATTTGCTCTACAACCAATGGATATTCTCGATTTCAATAACAGCTTTAGTTCCAATATATCCCCCAAATCCTGCTAAGTTGACAAGTATCTTGATTTTGTATATACATGTTTATATTCTTGTGTTGTTTGTTAACCTTGTTCAATACTTATAGCTATTGCAAGTATGCTTGGTATTGAAGAAGTTAATATTTTATTTTGGGTTTTAGCCAAACGTTACGGTCCAATGCTGGTGAGTGAGGAAGGGGACTCGCAGCTTATATGTCTGATGCATGCGCGTGGTGTTGACCAAGATGTGCGTGCCATCTGCAAAGGAATCTTGGATGTTCTGGCGACGGAGGGTTACACCCAGCGTTGGCCAACACGTCAGTGTAAGTTTCAAGTGACACTAATTCGTCTAGTGGAAATTCTTTCAAAGGGACAGTATAAAGTAATGTTCTTCTTGCATAAGAAGTTTCCTATTGACATAAAAACATTGATATAAATGGCATTCTGCTTTTGAATAGTACCATAATTCAGATTAATTTAATAAATATGAAGAGCCCCAGACAACATTGTACCGAAAATAGGAGGTGGAAATCAATTGCAATAAGTTAGTAAGCTCAATGGCAGTATTTCTCCCCCACCCTATTATTATTATTATTATTATTAAATTTAAAAAAGGGTAGCCACGGGAATTATATATATATATATATATATATATATATATATATATATATATATATATATATATATATATATATATATATATATATATATATATATATATATATATATATAGTTTAGTGGAGAGTTATAGTGTTGGTAATGAAGTTATTCCTAGTAAATCTGATGTAAAACTACTTGGTATAAATATTACTAATGACTTAAAGTGGAACAAGCATACTGACATAATAACATGTAAAGCCTTTAAAATACTTGGAATGTTATCTAGAAGTTTGTCTGGTGCCAGGCGTAAATCATTAAGGACAGCTTATCTTACTTTGGTGCGTCCTGTAATAATGTATGGTACTCCTGCTTGGCATCCTGTTACTGTCACTAACACTAAGAAACTTCAAAGGGTTCAAAATCGTGCTACCCGTCTTATACTTGGAAAGGATGCATTTTTCTATAATAATGGTGTTAAGTGTAAATATAGTGGTGAAGAAAGAGGTGATTTATGTAAGATACCTGTTTTTTCTGATGTGCTTCGCCGTAATGATTTGGTATTTTTTCACAAGTGTTTGCGTGGTGAAGTTGATATGAACATTTTTTCAGATGACAGGATTACATTACGTACAAAGTCAAGTATGCTGCGTAATAAAGAAAGTACTGAGTTCATTTTTCCTGTTTGTAACTCTTATTGTTATAATAATTCTTTCTTTCCACGTGTTGTAAGGGCATATAATAAGCTTCATCCTAATGTTAAATCTTTAAAAACTAGCTTATTTAAGACAATGATGTAAATTTATTACCCTTATATCTACTTTTGTAGTTAGCTTATATATTATATATTGTATACTTATGCAACTTTTGTTTAGTTGCTCTTACTTTATTTTGGGTGTAGAACTTAGTATGGGCCTTGCCTTTTTTTACATCTCCTTGGGCAGTTTTTCCTTTATTGACTGTGACATTTGTAATTTGTCTGTTTTCTGCTCAATAAAACATTTATTATTATATATATATATATATATGTATAAACTAGGCAATTCTCGCTACCTTTTTTTAAATTTAATAATAATAATAAGGGGGGAGGGAGAAATACTGCCATTGAGCTTACTAACTTATTGAAACTGATAAATGTTATTGAAACTTGATATCTGTAGTAATTTCATATTAAATAAAGTAAACTGAAGCTCAAAATAATTCTGACTTTTCTGATCCCTTGTGTTGTAGGAAGATTGTTGGAGAGCTGGCAGTTCTGTGTCTATGCAGGCTTCAAGTTGGTGCAGTGTTTGGTGAAGTTCACGGTGCATATTTGAGCTCAACAGAGCCGGAACTTGGTGCTCATATGTGCTGGACATGGAAGCAAATAACCTAACTACAAGATTAGTAAGATTTTTTAAATCTTTAAACATTTTTTTTTTATTATTTCCAAAGACAAACTTTCATTGCTGTTGTATAATGATATATCAGTAAGCATTATACATGTATGTCAAGTGAAGACTTATTTCCCTAGTAATACTTTATTTACCAACGCATATTATTCGTTATTTATAAACTGGTAACACATGTTTTCCTGTTAAATTTTCATGAGTAGCACATCGCTTATTGTTTCATGTGCTTTTTGTTTTGTTTTGTTTTGTTTTGTTTTGTTTCGTTTTGTTTGTTTTTCTTTGTTGTTATGCAAAATATAAGTAAAACATTGTTCATCAATTTAATTAAAGCAAAAGTGTTTGAATTAAATGCAATTTAAGGCTATGTTGTAAGCACTAAAGGAGTGTTAATTGAAAAAAAAAAAAAAAAATCAAAACACCCCTTTCAAATTTTACCTAGCTTCTTTTCCCCTTGAACTAATTATGAGTATCATATAAAAATTAAGATAACTGATGGTATATTGTTTTTAGATAATCTAGTGTTTTCTCCCAATTTGATAAACATGTAAAACGGGTATTTTTAATGGAGTTCTGCAGTAAAAGCTCGAAATTTATTTTGATTTTGGTATAATTTTCCTTTGGAATGAATTGGTAAAAACCTTGATCTTTGTATTCAAACTATGTACTGCAAGAGGGATGACCAATATTATATATTTTTTTTTTTTGCAAAATAACTTTAAACACATCTAAATCATCTCAGAGCAGCCAATGCTAAACAAGACTTCCCAGCGCCTACCTTAAAAAATTTAAAAATTGTTTAAAAAAACAAAAAAGGAACAAAAAAAATGTAAAAACTGATTATTCTTATTAGTCCAAGATAGACTTGAAATAAAGTTGGCAAAATTAGTTGCTAACAGAAACTTCGTCCGTATGTTCCTTCGACCTATATGAACCCACAGTAAAAAGTCCAGTCCTCCCTGGCCTTCATGGTCAAACCCGGGTTTTACTTGTCGCACCCCAACACAAAAGGTATCAGAGCAAAGCTAATAAACTACACAACAAAGAAAAAATATATTAAAGTAGATAAAAAATCAGCTGTTCAGGTAATTTGTAAAGTAGACAATCTGCATTGCGGACAAATTTTTTAACTTCAATTTTCAAGCATTATAATTTATTAGAAAAATGTTGTTTTTTATTTGATACGAAAATTAAATTTAGAAGAGAACTGTCACCTCAGTTTTCTCATTTAATTTTTTTCCAATGAGTAGTAATTTTTTCAACAATTTTGAACATTTTCAAGATGACTGCCGTGAAGTCCAAGTTTATCACGGGCTGCTCTCAGATTGACATCTTCAAAGTTGATTAGCAAAAAATAATATTAAGTTGGCCCTGTAGCGGTAGTTTGCAATACAAAGCTTGGAGTTTTTACAAATACATTCCGAAAGAAAAATATATCAATCTCGAACAGGATTTTGAGGTACGAGTACTTTTCAGCATAAATTCCACAAAAAATATCATTTTTAATGTGAATCAAATGGGGAGCAAAAGCTTGATTATCTCAAAATATTATTGCGTTACCTACCCTGAATTTTATTTGATAATTCTAATTGGCCCAAGGAGGATAAGTGGTAGAAATTTCAGGTGTAGTTGTCAAAGGAATTTGTAATGTTCCATCTACTTTAAGTTGACAAATTATATAGTATAATTCTTTTACTCAACACAAAAAGTGTACATGTGGAATAAAATTAACAATTTTTTTTTCTTTTTAATCAAACCCTATTGGGTACTTCTATTTACTAATTACATACTACTTTGAAACCCTAAATCTTCCGAAACCCTAACTTGAGCGTTTCGCGCGCTCTTCAGGAACGGGGGCGGCCACGGCCTTGTAAATCCATCCTGGCATTTGCCTGCGGCTGAGGAAAATGTGGAAACTTCAGTCAGGATGGACGCTACAGCTTTTGTCAATGAACCGGAAGTGCAATGGTCCAAAGCCAGGGGAACCACGTAGTGGAAAAGCGCAAAGATTTACCCCTGGGTGGGAAACATGGTTTTTGTTGAAAATAGTCACCCATCCTACTACTAACCACGCGCGGTGTTGCTTGACTTCAGTGACCTGACGAGACCCGGTCAAGTAACAATTGTACATTATATAATAAGTGTTGACTAATTAATTTTACTATGCAAATAATTAGCAATTAATGAGTTTATATCGACCAGTCATGAGTTTGAAAGTAAACTACAAAGAAAATACGAAAGATTTCAATTTTGAGTTTATTTGCAATAATTAATTTTATTTAATAACGAACCTGAAGCTTTTTATTTTAACATCTCTAGTACTCATCGATCTAGATCAAGAAAAAGTGGAGAGAGAAGTGCGAGAAACAGAGCTGTTCTCTTCCCCTGCACTCTTTCTCTTTTGCCAATACTATCTTAACATCTGTCCAAATTGTAATAATTTTATAGTTTGGGGTGTTGGGGGGTAATTATATCTTACACATAGTATTGATCTTAATAATTATGCATCATCATATGTAAGTATAGGCAGCTTGTATCACTGCAACTTACTTTTGTCTAATTCTGTAATTTGTGATAGATTCCCTTCTGTAATTAGATGCCACGACTGTAGTTTTGTAGTTACTTCTTATTTTATTAATTTAAGTGCATAATACACAGAATTTTTTTACCATACTCTTTTGTGATAAAAGTCAGTAATTATATTTGTGTACCCTATATAGGCTATATTAATTTATTATGTATGGTACAATAAATTTTTCTGTACTTACATTATTGATTTTCTAAGAAAATATTATAATAACATTTTATTTAATGCATCAAATTATATTTAATATTATTATAATTACAGTATGTCTTTCACAATATTTTACGGGTTAAATTTTGATGTACATGCACACTATGACATTTGCAGTATTTATTTACACTGTGTAGTTCTTTGAAGTAGGAAATACGACTAGAGGTATATTTGATAATTCCTGCAATGCTACATTTTCTTAGCTATAGCTATAGATCATGCATGTTAAATACTTACAACACGATATCATTATCTGTTTTCTTTGTTGCATTTCAGCTTTATGTTTTTATAAAAGTATTGTAAACCAAATATCTTCTTCTTTTCTTGTGCCCAGGTATTGGTTATTAAACCATTTTACTCTGGCAAGACAATAGAGAAAATACTCTTTCTCTTCTCTCTTCATGTTGCCAGGCAACATGTCAAGTTCCGTAGTTAATGCAGAGCATCTGAACAGATGCCCTCGGTCTTGGGGTCCATTTTTACATAATTTACAAATGTCACTATCTTCGATTTTATAAACCAAATATAATTCCAATTTAAAACAGCATAGACAATGATATAGTCTCGCCATAATTTTAAATCAAATCTAACTTTTATATAAATAAGTTTCGCTAAGTCCTGCATATCAATCTAAAAGAAATGTTACACATGATACATATTATTATTTTAATAACTGTTATACAATAAGTGTGCAGAAATTACTTATATATAGTCTAATAAACATGAAAGACCAATATTCTGTCAGTTACATTCAGGGACCGGATGCACGCGTTTTTTTCGTGCATCCGAGATGCGCATCCGGATGCAAATTAATTTTTCATGCATCCATGGATGCGCATCCGGATGCAAATTTATTTTCCATGCATCTGGGATGCGCATCCGGATGCATTAATTTTTTCCCGTGCATCTGGGATGCGGATGCAAGCCCATTTTTGCGCATTCGTGTGCATCTTGCATCTGCATCCGCATTCGATCTTTGGTTTTTATAATACACTTTGTTTCTTGCAATTTTTAAACGACAAGTGGCAAATAAATTTAAAAAAAAAGTCTCGTGTTAAAGATTTATTTAGAGGCCATTAGCAAAAAAACTGAGAAAAAGAGAGAAAAAAAAAAGTGTTAAATGGATGCAAATTTATTTTTCGTGCATCCGTGGATGCGCATCTGGATGCAAATTTATTTTTCATGCATCTGGGATGCGCATCCAGATGCATTCATTTTTCCCCGTGCATCTGGGATGCGCATCCGGATGCATTCATTTTTTCCTGTGCATCTGGGATGCACGGATGCGGATGCAAGCCCATTTTTGCGCATCCGTGTACATCTTGCATCCGATCCCTGGTTACATTATATTAATATTCATGTAATATAGCAAATATATACTGGAAAGTACATTGTCAACTTTTTGTTAGTAAATTATTTTATTATATTTTGAACAATTTGGTACATGCATATTAAAATATGTAATAATGACACAGCAGCAGAAAAAAATAACACCAACTGCAGTGAATATTTATTTCCAATGTATAATATTTATTATGTCCCTGTTCATTATCCCACCCATAATTATTTTGTTATTATTACCAAGTAAGTATGTGATTTTTCCTTTAGTTTATTTCCCTAAACAAATATTGCATTACTTAAATACCAGTAATAGAACTATAGTAATATTACTGTTACTCTTAGAATTCGATTATATTATATTTTTTCTGAAAATGTGTAATTATATATTTTATTTAATTTGCTTTGTGTATTTGCTTACATGTATATTTGATATATTGCAAATATAAAAGCAAAATGTCCTCCCAACCTCAGAACAATTTAATTATTATGATTTGGATAAATTTAAGACAGTATTGCCGAAAGAGAGAGTGCAGGGGATGTATGAGACTCCAATGTGAACTACGAGCGGCACGCGCTGCAATATATTTTGTATGGAGAGAGGCGGCGGTATACCTGCTAGCCATTCTTGAAGTCCCTAGAGAGGGACTTCCAGAATGGCTATAGAAATGAGAGCTAAGAGTGAAATTTTTACTATTTCAATTTCATTATTTTTACTAATCCCACAGTTGATTTGGAAATTAAAGGACTTATGAGCTTATAGGATGAACATTAAAAGTAGACCCGGCCAAGAACTTTACTAAAAGAAAGGTTTGCGCACGGAGAAATGTTGCCTTGCCGGTTAAGAGAAAAACTTTCACACACTTTCCTTGCGGGAATTGATCCCTACAATTCTGCAAATCATTCAGAACACAGTATTTGAACCTCTCGGGCGCACCAAAATATCAACTTAGAGATTAACATGATCCAACTTTACCTAAGTTTAAAATATCTGAGTCATCATGATGAGGTGAAAAAAAATAAAAAAGGGAAGAAGAAGAAATTGAGTTAACATGAAAATAAAGCTTTTGGGATATGTGTATTGTATTCTGCAGTTATTATTTATTCAGTTATAGTTATTCAGTGATAAGTAGGCAACCTGGTTCACCTTTATCGCACAGATAAATAAGGATCACTGGGGAAAATTGTCTGCAGTACTTTCCTCGAGGTTACTTATTAACCCATGCAAAAATGGTGGAACGTACATTACAGGTTGACTACTTGCTGCTGATTGTATACATCACAAATACTGTATAAGTGTATAATATGCAATCAAATAATACTTTTACAGATGCAGGTTGAGTCTAAGTGTGTGTTTTGCAGTATGCAGTGGCAAATCCTCAGGGCAACCTCCCCCTTAGAAGGTCCTTTAATATTTTGAAGATATGCTCCCAAGGCACCCCCTTCCCTTCTTTCCTTATAAGTAGTATTGCAAGATAGCCCCCCCCCCCCTCCCTCCCCTAAATGACGGGTGGATCAGCCCTTGTTTCCTTGTTTGTATGTGTGTGTGTGTGCTTATATGTTGAAAAAGTCTCCCTGGAGGGTGCAAAATTAGGGTTTTTCCTTGATTTTTCTGTCCTTTTCATGGCTAAATTATAAAACCTTATATTATTCTGTCAAACTCTGAGCCAATGAGCCTATGTACACTGTTCAAGTAAGGCCAGTAGCCCTTGCAAGACTAAGTTCTAAAAATAAAAAGGCGGCAACACACAGCAACCTCCCCCCCCCCCCCCCCCCCATCTCCCCAACCTCCCCTCGAAGAGACGCAAGATGTTGCTTTCTGTAGCAATCTTTGGATTTACTTCAAGCAAAACTACTTGATATGCAGCCACAGACACCTCCCATTGCAATTTCAAAGAATCCTAGATACATACAGACGTTATTTAAATAAAATATCATTAAACTCCCAGTTAAGTTCATCATTTTTGGACCGACTATTTCAGAGTCTATTTTGTGAAATATAAGCAACTTTTTAGGTAACTATTTTTTGTTTTCGTTTTTTTTTTTTTTTAAATAGCAAATATTTTTGCAATCTCTACTGATAATTCATAATCTAGTCTTTATCCTTCATCTGTAACCTATAACAGTATTGCAAATGTTTAGTATCAAATATGTTTTCAAATGTTGAAATGTCTTCATACTCTTCACAATTTAGTTAATAAATATTAGTCATTTTAGTTTATAGCAAAAATCATACTCAGGACATAGTTGTGTTAAAAATGGTTTAAAATCAAACATCACTTTGTTAAGGCATTTTATATCTTGTTAAATTATTGTTTAGAATTAATTGTTAAAAATTAAAAAAACTGCACAAAGTGTATTGTTGCAATAATTGGTTTTAATAAGTAGTTCGATCATAGTTGAAAAAATAATAATAATTATAATAAATAAATGAGGTTAATAGTAGCTGCTGTTACTTTGGAATTATACAGTATATGTATGTATGTATGTATTTTTTTTTTTTTTTTTCTTTTTTTACTGCTTGTGCTGTCTGCACATCTAAAGGTCACAACATGACAACATGCAGAGTTAAATAAAATAACTGAGCTCTTCTCAATTATTTTATATAATATACTGCTGTGATCATTATATTTTATTCACCTTTTACCTTACCCCAAAGCGTGTCTCCAAAATGATATTTTTGGTGTGTTTAAGAATTTTTTTTTTTACCAACTTTCCCCCCCCCCCCCAATTTGTATGTGTATGTATGCATTTTACATATAAGTACTTGGGATAGGGGTAGGGGAGAGGGAGGAGGTCAAATAAATGGTCTTAAAATATGTTAAATGTATTAAATAGAAACACCAAATCCAAACGCAGTGGTCTATTCATCTGTTAAAATGACCACTGTGTTTGAATCTGGTTTTTAAACAAACTTTAAACTGAATGGATCACTTAGTTCTCATATATTATATCAAAAAGTAGTTGAAAATTTTCTTAAAGTTACTATATATACAGTGCTGCAAGTACAGCTCCTCTTCACAAGCTGCCACTAAATTATAAAAAATAAACAAAAAAATGTAAAATTCTAGTTAAACTTTTTATCACAATTACAATATTATCGCTATCCACTTGTTAACAGTCCTTTTTATTGATTTATGTGTACAAATAGAGAAAAATCAACAGAATATCAGGATTCTCTAAAAAAAAAACATGTTACTTTACTACGATTGTTCTCTTTAGTTAAGCTGTAACAAAACCTGTGAATATATTATATGTTATGAGCAGGTTGCCAGATTTAAAAAATAATAATAATAATAAAAAAAGAACATGCAACCAACATTTATAAGATTAACATTTTTAGAGGGGGGGGGGGGAAAGAAAAGAAAGAAGTTAACTTGAAAACTCTTTAATATTAGTTTTGCATATATGTGACTACAGTATATTTTATATTTATTGGAATGGATTCTTAAAAACTTGTTTGGGTATCTACAACATACTTTTGAAGTTGCCTTTCAGCAAAATACAAAGTGATTCATGTTTTTATTTTTATTTTACTCCTCACTATTTTCTGATCTTTTATATATTTATTACTACATTGATTTAAAATTTGTTGTTTAATTGGGGATGGATGCAGTATTAAACTATTTACCATTGAAAAAATATTCTCATGGAAGAGGCCCAGGCCCATGTTAAACTTTTGTCTCTCCCCACTTCAATAACAATGTGTTAGAAGACACAACTATACTGGATGTCGCTGATGTCGCTTTGATCCGAGGCAAAGACACGAGAGGCAAGGCAGTGCAGGGGGCTCAGGAGGAGGAGTAATGCCTGCAATGCACCAGGGCCGCAAGGCAAATACAGCGAAAAAAACAATGAGGCAAAATATGAATGGTTGAGTTTTATTACCCAGCCCTCCTCTCATTCCCCTACTCTCAGCTACTATAATACACTGATAAACCTTGACTGCGCCATGCGACATCTGCAAAATATGTAATGCTTTAAAGCATATTTAGGTTTATGTAACTGATTCATAATTATTATACTACTGGTATTGAATATGCTGCACTGTTGATGTAGTTATTATATAGTTATTACTTGTGATTACTCGCAATGAACGGGACTAGTCATTGTTATTAATTGTGTAACATATTTGAAGGGTAATGTTTTATTTTATTTTTGTTATGGCACTAACTAGCTGAGCCGTGATTGTCTCTTAATTTATATATGTATGTATGTTTTAATAATAAATTGCTTACATGTATATTTAATTGTTCAATTATATTCTATTTAAGCTCTCTGCATGTTGCAGTTAAAACATTGTTTTTGTTTTTTAATGAATGCATAACTATAATTATATAAAATAGATCGACTGCTTCAAAAATATGTGAACAGGATTCACAGGATTTTTTGTTTGATTAAGTTGATTATTATTATTATTATTTTTTCATGTGTGTATAATTTTATGCATAGTTTTAGTCAAATTTTGTGGGATGCGAGGAAGCACTGCAACAATCGTTCAGTCCCACTCTTTTTGGCCAGCTCATTTAGTAAAAAATATAGTTGTACTAAAAATTCTATGCTCTTGTTTAGAAGCACATCCCCATCGCCATATCTATTTTAAATTTTGTTATTTGGCACCAATTTAATTAACAGTACGATTACATTATGTCATATGTATTAAAAAATTTAAGAAAAGGTTTAAGGAGGGGAACAGCTTCAACTTTTATATTTTTCTTGTTTTATATATGTAATATCAAATTATGTGAAGATGTCAAGAGCATAATATATCTAGGACTTTCGTCAAAATGCAGACTCTATATATAGATGCGCTTCATTGACATTTATATTACTGATGCAAATTTAATCGTCGCGCTTTTTAAAATTATTATAAATTTTAACTGCTGGAACTTGAATCGTTGAATAAGGCAGAGGGTGTGCTGATTTTTTTTTTTATGCACCAATAAGTTAATTTGCCTTTACTAATTTAGAAAGCAATAAAAATATATAAAATGCTGACGAAGCCGTTCTCTCCTCGGATGATCTCGGATCCATATAGAAAAAAAAAGATTTTCCTCTACATCAGTTCATCTGTCTACATCCCGGCCCTCTATCATTTTATCATGCAGTATTAGCTATTAAGATAGTGCATGTTATTAAATAGTACTGATTTGTCTTATAAACGTCAACACGCTCTGTATATCATATATGATATATATATATGTTGAAAGAAAAAATTATTTTGAATTTATTTAAATTTTAAAGCAAAATTTTAGAGTATTCGATTCTCGTTTGTCTTCAGCTTTTTGTCTAGTACGCATGCGCACAAATACAACATCATACATCATACAGATGAACCAACATTAAAATGTTTTCTTTGCTACTATTGAAACTGTACTTTTATCAAATTTAACACAAGTTTAACGTATAGGTATTATTAAATGAATTAAAAGACATAAAAAAATTATATAAAGTTTATTAAACTAAAATATTGACAAACATATTCCGATAAAAAAAGATAATTTTTAAAAATTTAAAATAACAATTTGAAGTTTAAATAATTGCGTTGGTACCCATGGAGCAATTTACGCGACCGTTACGTTTTTAACGTTTTTTTTATCCTCCACCAATCACAAAGCAGCAAAGCCGAGCAAACGGAGCAAAGCACAAAATTCTCTCAGAATCAAGCAATCAACCGAAGCGACAACCGAGCCGGAAGAAATTTTATAAAGTCGAACGAAAATTGAAGCAGCATCTATCTATTAATTGAAAAATCATGAGGGAAATTGTTCACATTCAAGCTGGCCAGTGCGGCAATCAAATTGGGGCCAAGGTAAATATGAAAGAATTTTGCATGAATGAAATGGTTAGTAGCGGATAGAGATCGGCGGCAAAAGTTTTCTGAAATTCGCTCACCCAGCTTTTGTAAATTGTAATAGCCACAGGATTGTGAGTTCTGGTTCAGAATTATGAGGTATGCATATGCAGTGCTTAAAGCATTGAATGTTTGGGCATTGAGGTCTGGAGGAGTCTACGACAGTCATACTAGGAAGAGAAAATTAATTTTGGCTACTAAAATTAACATGGCAGCCTTCTGGAATGTTTTTTCTTACGAAGGATTTTCCGCGATGTTTTATAAATTTTGAAATGATGGAATTGTATGCATACTTTTAGCAAATATACCTCTGAAATCTTGAATTAGAAATTTTCATATTTAATTTCAGTTTTGCCTTTTCAAAAGATTCTGCAGTAGCGCAAACGCATACAGAAATACATATCTGTTGTGTCGATGTATCTTAAAATGGATGACCCACGTACGTGATTTAAAAGAAGAGCAACCGTCAAATTTATTGTGATTTAATGCAAATTGATTTATTCACGAGAATCACGAATTAAAGGTTTAGTTTCGTTTGATTGAAACATGCATTGTTCAGTAATTTCTTGATCATTTGGGGTAGTTACACGGTTATTGCATAATGTGAAGCAATGACAGCATGATGTCATAGAATTGTAATGGCAGTCATTTTTTTTTAAATTGGCGGGAAGACGGCGTTATCTGAAAAACTGACAGTACTGATCGATGAAAACGCCATTTCCGATCGAAGCTTCCTGGGCAGTGATGTGAAATTCGCGCGAAGATTGGTCCGCGAATATGCGCATGCGAATATGCGCGCAAATGCGTGCATATGCGCGAAAGTAACTTTCAAGATGGCGGCCGCGCGCAATTAAAATCACGTGAGCACCTCGGCAGCCTGAAAGGCCGATTGCTTAAATTCCATGATTAATAAACTCTAATTTAATCCAAACACTAATTAAGCAAGGGATTATACCAAGAAAAATAAGAAAAGACTCTCTGTACGCTCTGTAGCATTTAGCTGTAGTTTTAACCAGTTTTAAATTGCTATTTTTGTGGCGGGAAAGTCAATTTTCAATATTCGCGAATATGCGCGCATATGCGGCCGCAGATTGCCCGCGAATATGCGCGAAAATGCGAATATGCGCGCATATTCGCCGCGAATATGCGCGGACTAACATCACTGTTCCTGGGAGTTTCATTAATGGCCAAGATCTTTGGCAAATAGTGACTCGCCTGTCATCTTCTGTAAAAAAAAAAGGAAATTTCGTAAGGAAACGAAATAATTAAATGTGTAAATAAATAACTTATGAATTGATTTATACAGTACATATAATATAATGTGTAAATTATATTACTAATAAATTTAGAAAAAATGTGTGCTTGTAATGCACAATCACATCTTCAAAAAAGAAAAGATGAACTTTTCTCACAAGGAGAGCAAGGTTCATTGTGTTTTTACCCTACAGGAATAGATCTACACATTGGCATGAAAATTTTGTAAGGAAACCAAGTTATTTTTAAATATGTAGGAGGTCTGTTCCTGTAGTGTAAATCCACCAGGGTGTATAGCACCTGGAAAAACGGGAAACATCATGGAATTTCAACCCCCTGGAAAAATCAGAGAATTTCCAAAAAATAGTGAAAAAACCTGGAATTTTCACATTTCGAGTTTTCATTTTTTTTTTTTTTTTTTTTTTAATTTACAATTTATAGTATTGACTGAAATCTTGATTTAAAAATTATATTTTTTAATTTTCTGACAAGCTATAAATAAAGAAATAAATGAATCAATTTATTGAAGTGTTGAAGATTAAAATGGAAAAATTATGTATACAAAAGCGTGATGTAAAAAGATCGCGATTTACGAGAGATCGCGTATTATATAATTAGGTTGTTTTTAAAATGTTAGCGAAAATCTTGTTAAATTTTTTATTTTTATAATTTTTTTTACAATTAAGGTAAAGATAATATGTATCAGCTGGCCCAATGCTAAAAAAATCCCATTCATAAAAATTATGAAAAAAATTTAAAATGTTCTCCTCAACATCCCCTATCAGTAGGTAAAATATCAGGTATACAAAAACGAGCTAGTTTTCGAGTTATTAATTTTTAAAGTTGACTAATTTAACATGGAAGTTCCATTTTTCCATGTTAAATTAGAGAACTTTAAAAATTAATTACTCGAAATCTAGCTCGTTTTTGTATACCTGATTTTTTACCTACTGATAGGGGATGTAGAGCAGAACATTTTAAATTTTTTTCATAATTTTTATGAATGGGATTTTTTTAGCATTGGGCCAGCTGATACATATTATCTCTACCTTAAGGGTAAGGTAACGCCACCAATGTTAAAAAAAGTCCCTCACACAAAAATTCTGAAAAAAAAATTAAAATGTTCTCCTCTACATCTCCCATCAGTAGTTAAAATATCAGGTATACAAATACGATCTAGTTTTTGAGTTATGAATTTTTAAAGTTGACTAATTTAACATGGGAATTCCATTTCTCCATGTTAAATTAGCCAACTTTAAAAATCCATAACTCAAAAACTAGATCGTATTTGTATACCTGATATTTTACCTACTGATAGGGGATGTAGAGGAGAACATTTTAAATTTTTTTTCATAATTTTTATGAATGGGATTTTTTTAGCATTGTGCCAGCTGATCCGTATTATCTCTACCTTAAGTGGTTCTAATAAATTGTTCAAATAATAATTTATTCAAGTTTTAGAAACGAATATGTAGAGAGAAAAAACGCAAGATTTTGTTGTAAAAAGATCGCGATTTACGCGAGAGATTGCGTGAAATATATATTATAATGTATAGTGACGTCAAATATATAATTCATTATATTATACAACAGTAAAATATTACAATACTTGAGGTTACTCAATACAGCTATAATAAAACCACGCACATAAATTATATGATGATCCGACTTTTTATTTTTACGAAACATATTACAGTGCAATTTTTGTAATTATCATATTTTATGATACAAATTAGTAAAATGCATTTTTAAGAAATGATAATTATATTTGTGCGGGCCTCATCAAAATTTTGCGTTGTTTTACAAGTGCATAGTAAAATTGGTTTAGAGTAAACGAAAGGAAATTTTTATAAATTTTACACTGTGTAACAATTGATCAATCCATCATCATGTTTCCTGCCCTATATAGATAATAAAAAATACAAATCAAATTGTATTAAATCATTTCATAAAAAATGTGATCTTAATTTTTTTCATCTTGCAAAAATTTGCCCCCTTACGGTCGCAATTTTTATTTCTTTCTGTGATTGTTAATTGTTTCAATTTTTTATAAAATTTTGAGCTGGTCCACATTTTTTTTTATGCCTATTTGCTTTATAAACATTTAAAATAATAGCTTTTATATAGCTGCCATTTAAGTGCAGAAATATTGTTTTTTGCAAGTATCACAAACAAGAAATAATATATCAAATCCAAAACTTATTTTATTAAGAGAAAGAGAACACCAATCAGCTGTTTTTTAGTTCCATTTGATTAACATGTAAACCTAAGCAGACACAAAAATTCTGAAACATTTTTGAGTTGAGAGGTAGTACCTAAAAGCCACAACAATTTTCAAAACATTTTTATTTTTCGAGCCTTTTTTTTTTTTTTTTTTTTTTAATATATACATATATTTTTTTTTTAATTTTCTGCATAGGGCTTTCCCTTGGAGAGAAAAACTAAAAACTTAATTAAAAAAAATGGTCTCGGATAATTGTTTTGCAATTTTTTCTATGGCTTTTAGGTACTAAAGTCTATGTGTCTCTCAAAAACATTCGGAATTTTTGTGTGTCTGCCAAGTTTTACATGTTAATCAAATGGAACTTTAAAAAAAACTGATCGGTGTTCTCTTTCCCTTAAAGGTGAACTGAAGGGATTGCTTTTTTTTCCCTTTAGGGAACCTGATATTACCTATCCCATCCATCTGCACTAATTTTTTCATGGCTGATACTTATTGTGCTGCTGTAGGACAATTAGTGAAAAAGTGAAGTTGTGACGTATCAGCGACGCTCGCGATCGCCACTCTCTCGGCAGTTTCCGCGGTCGCTCATGTGTTTTTTCACGGCGGCGAGTTTTAAGTCAACCAACCGTCGCTGATACGTCACAACTTCACTTTTTCACTAATTGTCCTACAGCAGCACAATAAGTATCTGCCATGGAAAAATTAGTGCAGATGGATGGGATAGGTAATATAAGGTTCCCCAATGGGAAAAAAAAGCAATCCCTTCAGTTCACCTTTAAGGGTAAGATAACACGAACAATCCATTGTTGTAGTCCCATTTGAATAATATGTAAACCTTAGCAACCTCATAATAATTCTGAATATTTTTTAGAGACAGTTCTTGGCACCAAAAAAATATGTGAAAAATTTCAAGACAATCGGACGATCCAATTTTTTTTAAATGAATTTTTTAAATTTTCAGTATAGGGCTTTCCTATGGAGACCTAACCTAAGAAATTAATTTTAAAAAATTGGATTGTCCGATTGTTTTGAAATTTTTTCCATATTTTTTTGGTGCCAAGAACTAACTGTCTCTCAAAAAAAAAAAAAAAATCAGAATTATTATGAGGTTGCTAAGGTTTACATGTTAATCAAATGGGACTACAACAATCAATTGTTCGTTTTATCTTACCCTTAAAAAGTAATAAAAAAATCAATAAAAAATCGAAAATTTAATCCCATAGGTATATATTTCATATCCTGCGTGTTACAAAAATGACCTGGAACTTTTTAAAAATGACCTGGAAAACTCGTGGAATTTCATTTGAGAATATTGATATACACCCTGATCCACAATGAACCTTGCATTCCTTGTGAATAAGGTTCGTCTTTTTTTATTTATTTTTCGAAGATGTGATTGTTCATACATATTACAAGCACGCATTTTTTTTTTCTTGATTTATTTCGGTTATATAATATGCATATATATTTACAACATATAGTAGAGAAATGCATACATATTCATTATGTACACTGGAGGCAAAGCTAAACCTCCCATCAAACATAAGTGCCGCCAGCCAATGCAATAAGGGAAAGTTAAGGGTAAGATAACGCCACCAATGTTAAATTTCCCCCCCTCATTTCTTCCTCCGAACGTATTTTAAAATGGTCTCTATGTCATTATTAGCTCTTGGAATATCGTCAGTACAAATACGACGATGTAGTTTTCGAGTTGGTGTATTGAAACTGAACCCATTTATTGAACAAGCATACACTGCATTTCAGTGGCATTAAAAAAACTATAATCCAATCGTCCGATTTGTTAAAAAAAACTGGAAGCAAACACAATGCACCAGTACAAACATTCACAGCAAAAAAAAAAAAAAAAAAAAAAAAAAAAAAAAAAAAAAAACACTACTGAGAGTGGGAGAGGCGTAAATTAATAATAACTGGCACGGTTTTTGACACTCACGTCTCCCACAGTTTATTTTTGTCCGCCATTACAGCTGGCGGATGCAATAACAACAACTACATGAACCAAAACAATGCTTATAGTCCGCTCTACAAAAACTATGAACTTTTTAAAAACGTTTTATATTTTATAAATTAAACAACCATACATTTATAATTTAACTCATTATTTACAAATAAATTGAATATAAAAACTTGCGTGACTGGCGTGGTATCTTTGGAGTGGGACAATTTGAAAATTGATATCGAGGCGCTGCAATCGCGGCGCTGCTCTGGCGTTTTCTTTCCCTTACAGTGGAGTGATCAAAACTGTAAAATCATTATTAGGCGTGAAAAAGAGCTCGAAACTTAATGAAAAATATTATTAATTATGAAAGGCAAATTCTCAGCAATGGGGCGAGAGGGAAAAGAAAGAAAAAAATGTGAAAAGTTTGCCGCTCACGAGTTTCGAACCTGGATCTTTTTTATCAGTAGATTTCTTCATGCCTAATGCATTGGTATTCCATATTAACACGATCTATATAATTTATAAGTTCAGTCTTACAACAATTTTTATTGTAATACTAAAATTAGTGCTGTAAATTCAATTTTACATGATACATTGTCGGCAGGGACAATTCAAAAACTTAGAACTGACGAATCTCACATTTG
Organism: Siphlonurus alternatus; assembly: GCA_949825025.1. Taxonomy (NCBI): domain Eukaryota; kingdom Metazoa; phylum Arthropoda; class Insecta; order Ephemeroptera; family Siphlonuridae; genus Siphlonurus; species Siphlonurus alternatus. The sequence continues at coordinate 21,048,470 of OX463788.1, read as the reverse complement.
TCAGTCTTGTTTAAAATTCGAAATGGCCGGTGAGGTATCCTTTTTAATACATAAAAACATTCCTTGGGAACCCTAGTTCCTAAATAGAAGTTTTTGAGAATGAAGTCTGCTTCTTTTTCAAGCAAAATACAATTTTGTGAAAAATGGTTAGATTCAAACCGTGTTTACCCGCCAAGGTAAGAAAGAAAATTTAAAAAGTCGCACCCCGGCTCGACTTTTAAATTTTCTGACAATTTTCTTTCTTACCTTGGCGGGTTAACACGGTTTGGGTTTAAAATAATATATATATATACATATATATATATATATATATATATATATATATATATATATATATATACATATAAAAGTCGAGCCGGGGTGGGACTTTTTAAATTTTCTGACAATTTTCTTTCTTACCTTGGCGGGTAAACACAGTTTGGGTTTAAAATAATTATAAAATACCGCCAATGTTTCGTAAGTTGAAAAACTTACTTTAATTTACATATATATCGATGGTGTTCCGTCAAATATGACAAACTCATTTTATCGCGTCCTCTCAAATTCGACTAACTCGTTATATCGCGGGTCGGTTTTGCACTATGGGTTTCCAGGTATAAAAAAAAATGTATACCTGGAAACCCATGGTGCAAAAGCGACCATCTCGGCTCACGATAAAACGAGTTACTGTAGTTGTTTTTGAGAGGATGCGATAAAATGAGATAGTCGTTTTTGACGGAACACCATCGATATATGTATGTGTTATACATAATACGAGAAGCTTCCAAATCATAGACATGCATAATTCATATCGATTTATTTTCTTTCAACTTTTGTAACTTTTCTGGATTTTTAATAGGAGAGCTTTTAAACCAAAATAAATTTTGCATATCCAAGATCTGAAACTAACTTCCAAAATAATTTGAGATTACACTTTTTTATAGGCTACAGAGGAAGATCTTATGTTGTTTACAAAGTACAGTATGAATTTTCACTGTTTAGGATGCATGATTTTTAATAATGTAGTTTAAAGAACTTTAATAAGCATTGCATGCTTACTTGTCCCTAGTCCTCAATTTCTGCCTACCAAGATTTTGTTGCGATAGTGAACTATTTCAGAGAAGCACAATTATCAGCTATAAATACAACATAAGGGGGCACTCAAAGCACTTTAACCCCACTTTAGCACTCTATATAACGTCCCTCATCATGAATAATAAACTATCTGCTTACCACGATTTCGTTGCAATATTGAGCTATCTGCTATTTTAGAGGAGCGTAATTATAACCTGTAAATAAGTATAGAATAAAGCTCAATTTGGCGCTCACCTGCAAAAGCAGATAGCTCATTATTGCAACGAGATCATGTTAGGCAGATGGCTCATTATTGCGGACGAGGGACGATAACAAAACACATAACACAAAATGCAAATTAACATAAAATTGAATCTAAATTAGGGTTAAGGGTAAGATAACGCCACCAATGTCAAAAAAAAAAACCTTACACAAAAATTCTGAAAAAAAGTTAAAATTTTCTCCTCTACACCCCCTACCAGTAGCTAAAATATCAGTTATACGAATACGATCTACTTTTTGAGTTATGAATTTTTAAAGTTGACTTAATTTAACATTGAAGTTCCATTTCTCCATGTTACAGTAGTCAACTATACATGATTTTTTAACGTGTATTTTTTCTTCTTTTTTCAGTTCTGGGAGATCATCTCAGATGAACACGGAATTGACCCTACTGGCTCGTACCATGGTGACTCAGATCTGCAGCTGGAGCGCATCAACGTGTACTACAGCGAAGCATCAGGTGGCAAGTACGTGCCTCGTGCCATCCTCGTTGATCTGGAACCTGGCACAATGGACTCTGTACGCTCTGGCCCTTTCGGCCAGATTTTCCGCCCAGACAACTTTGTGTTTGGCCAGAGTGGAGCTGGAAACAACTGGGCCAAGGGCCACTACACTGAGGGAGCAGAGCTGGTGGACTCCGTGCTCGATGTGGTGAGGAAGGAGGCAGAGAGCTGTGACTGCCTTCAGGGATTCCAGCTTACGCACTCCCTGGGAGGTGGCACTGGCTCTGGAATGGGGACCCTCCTCATTTCCAAGATTCGTGAGGAGTACCCGGATCGCATCATGAACACATACTCAGTTGTCCCCTCGCCAAAGGTGTCGGACACTGTGGTGGAACCGTACAATGCCACCCTCTCAGTTCACCAATTGGTAGAAAACACAGATGAGACCTACTGTATCGACAATGAGGCCCTCTATGACATCTGCTTCCGTACCCTGAAACTGACCACCCCCACCTATGGAGACCTGAACCATTTGGTGTCGCTGACTATGTCTGGAGTGACCACTTGCCTGCGTTTTCCGGGTCAGCTGAATGCTGATCTTCGTAAACTGGCTGTCAACATGGTTCCCTTCCCTCGTCTGCATTTCTTCATGCCAGGCTTTGCCCCATTGACGGCTCGGGGCAGTCAGCAGTATCGTGCCCTCACAGTGCCTGAGCTGACTCAACAGATGTTTGATGCCAAGAACATGATGGCAGCTTGTGATCCTCGACATGGCCGCTACCTGACTGTTGCTGCCATTTTCCGTGGTCGCATGTCGATGAAGGAGGTTGATGAGCAGATGTTGAATATCCAGAACAAGAACAGCAGCTACTTCGTTGAATGGATCCCTAACAACGTCAAGACTGCAGTCTGTGACATTCCTCCTCGTGGCCTGAAGATGTCAGCAACTTTCATCGGCAACTCCACAGCCATCCAAGAGCTGTTCAAGCGTATCTCCGAGCAGTTCACCGCCATGTTCCGTCGTAAGGCTTTCTTACATTGGTACACTGGCGAGGGCATGGACGAAATGGAATTCACTGAGGCCGAAAGCAACATGAACGACCTGGTGTCAGAGTACCAGCAATACCAGGAAGCTACTGCTGACGACGAGGGAGAGTTTGACGAGGAACCTGAAGCTGAAGTGGATGACAATTAAAAATGTTACTGACTTTTTTTTTTTATGACTGAAAAGAATTTTGCATTTGTTTTATACAGTGGACATATTACACAACTTGTTAGTATTATTTGACAGGACCTACACATAACTTGTTTCTATTATTTCCATTACAGGACCTGTTTTATTCAAATGACAACAAAATTATTAATTCAATGTGTGTTATCATTTCAAGATTGTTGTCCGACAAGTTTTCATTTAATCTTATTCATTCCACTGTAGTTTATGCCTAAAAAAATAAATATTTATTTGAAAATGATAATACAAGGTTTTAACTTTTTATTTTTTTAAATTTCCTTGAGCATAGGGAGTACAAAGTTGTAAGAACAGGTCCTAAAATATATTTTGTGGAATATATTCTGCATTATATCATTCTTGGCTTTCTGATTGTTAAAATTGTGTTGACAAATTTGGACTAGGCAATTATTAAGAGCTAGTGCAAAATTAACTCCATCTTTCTACAATTTATATTAGAAGTGGTGCACATGTTAAAAAGATGATGATGGCTCCGCGGAGAGATAGCTGGTTTGCATTCTCCAGATTTTACAAAATGACAGGTTTGCCTTTTCATAAGGTTGTAAATTGCAATAACAAAAGGTGAAAATTAACCTTTTTGCAAAGGCAACCCTGCCATTTTGTAAAATCCGGAGAATGCAAACCAGCGCTTTCTCCGCGGAACCATCGATATATTTTTATATGTATATATTTGGGGGGGAGGGTAACATTAGGTGCAATTCAGGCTGCTTTTGCCACCAATGTAATGCCATGTCTGAACTGTTTCTTAAGGGTACGGAAACTCCAACGTTAAAAAAAAATCCTTGTACGAAAATTATTATGAAAAAGATTTAAAATGTTGTCCTCTACAGCCCCTATCAGTAGCTAAAATATCAGGTATTCGATCTAGTTTTTGAGTTATGAATTTTTTAAAGCTGGCTAATTTGACAAGGAAGTTTCATTTCTCCATGTTGGAGTTAGTCAACTTTAAAAATTCATTACTCGAAAATTAGATTGTATTCGTATACCTGATATTTTAGCTACTGATAGGAGGTGTAGAGGGGAACATTTTTAATTTTTTTTTTTTTATATAAAATTTTCGTGCAAGGGATTTTTTTTTAACATTGGTGGTGTTATTTTACCCTTCAGTCGCAACGCTGTCTTGATCGCACATTTGATTGGCTAGCGTTATCTTTATATAAAAACTTGTAATTGCTATACTGTCAGAGATCTTTGACGTCAAGGGTGTTCAGGCTTGTGGCTTATTGGGAAGAAGTTCCCGAAGGTTGATAGAAATTGTAGAGTAGCGAGAGGAGAGGTTCCTCAATTCAAACTCCTAGGCCGTCCTCCCAGTAAACTGTGTTTGATTTCAAACATCATGCCTACAACTTGCACATAAGGCAGGAAGCATCAGCATGTTCCGTCTTCTGGAGGATATTTCAGCACGCGAATGACAATTGTTCTTGTTGGAATTCGAATATAATTTTTATTATTGCATATTAATGGGGCCCTCTCATTAGACCTTAAAAAACCCTATTTTTTAAGATTTTTTAATTTAGTGGCATTTTCTACCAACCCCTAAATGCAAAAAAACGTAACCGATGTCGGATTGACTTATCAAAAAGTTTCTGGGGTATAAAAAAATGACTGTCAGAATTCTCCCTTCTTTATTTTTTAACAGTATTAGGGGCAGTTCTTTTTTTTAAATTTATTTAATGATTAGCTAAATAAAACCTATATTTTTAAACTACCTGATCCTTAGCGCATATTATGTGTGCAAAAAATTATGTTTGAAATGATCAAATTTCAATTTTTTATTTGAAAGCAAAACACTCTAGATATGGAATTTAGTCTATATAATGATGATACACTGTGGTAAAATCAGCTAGCTGTTGCTACGGAGAGCTTGGTTTATTGTGGGTCAAAGTCTATTGCATGTTGTGCTTACCATGCATGTACTTAAAACTGGTAGGCATGAAGTAATTACTATATATAGTATAATTTATCCATGCTGGTTATAATAATATTGTGACCTAATATTATTTAGGTGCTGTTTAAAAATTAAATAAGTAGGACAAACATAACAACTTTGAAATAAATAAATAAATTCATTTTTCTGAAGTATTTATTATATATATACAATATATATTATGTTGGCACCCAAAGCCGAATTCGTTCAAAAGCCGAAAAAAATGCGCACATCTAGTTCTGCGCATCACGAAATGAGCCAAAGCGTTAGTGAGTTTTATTTTCGGTTTTGGCGCATTTCATTTTGGGCAAAACTATAAGTTCTGCTCAAATCGAAAAATGCGCCAAACTAGTCGATATGAGATTTTACTTAGCTTTGGCGCATTTCATTTTGAGCAAAAATAGTTCTGCGCATCGTGGTTTGAGCAAAAAAGTCTATAAAATAAGATTTTATTTCGGGTTTGGAGCAAAATTTTGAGCACATGCTAATTTTGCGCAAAATAAAGATGATTTTAATGACGCAAAATTCTAGAATAAATAAATATTAATCAAAATAAATAAACAAGACTTAACTTATAATAAATAATATCATGTTGGTTATAGCCAGGTAGAGAGAAGTAGAAGCATGGCTGACTTTATTTAATGATTAAGGGTAAGATAACACGGATCAGCTGATCAACGTAATTTGATAAACATGTAAACCTTAGCAACCCCAAACAAATTCTGATTTTTTTTTTCAGAGTCATCAGTCCTTAAGGGTAATTAAGATAACACGGACAATCGATTGTTGTAGTCCCATTTGATTAACATGCAATGTAAACCTTAGCAACCTCATAATAATTCTGAATTTTTTTTTGAGAGACAGTTCTTATAGCACCAAAGAAATGTGGAAAAATTGCAAAACAATCGGACGGTCCAATTTTTTTAAATTAATTTCTTAGTTTAGGTCTCCATGGGAAAGCCCTATACTGAAAATTTAAAAAATTAATTTTGGTGCTAAGAACTGTCTCTCAAAAAAAAATCAGAATCATTATGAGGTTGCTAAGGTTTACTTGTTAATCAAATGGGACTACAACAATCGATTGTTCGTGTTATCTTACCCTTAAAAAATTTCAAAACAATTGGACGACTCGATTTTTTTAAATTGAGTTTTCAGTATATATTATATATAGGGCTTTCCCATGGAGAGTTAAACTAAAAAATGAATTAAATTATCAAGTTAAATTATTAAATTAATTGGTCCACCCAATTGTTTTGAATTTTTTTCTGCAACTACTTGGTGCTTTTTTTAAATTAAGGGTAAGGTAACACACCCAATGCTAAAAAAAAATAATGCCACACATGAAAATTATGAAAAAAAAAATAAAATAAAAGTTTCTCTTCTATATACATCTCCTATCAGTATAGATAAAATATCAGGTATAAATTTGCATACAATTTAATTTAATCTACATGCAGTTAACTACATATATACTAGTACGTCGTCAATTAAACTATATATTGTATTACATTATTATTAGTATAATTAATAATATTATAAATAGTATAATATACATATGCATGTATAATATATTTATCCACTCCCGAGAGGATGATGTATACAAATGGCGTTATATTATAAGATATTTAATATATATATATATACAATTAAGTATTCCGGCCATAACTCTCGTGTGTAACTTTTTTAGCCTATCAGTTGATGTTGGAGGTGTGAACCGTGAAAATTTGTACAGGGGTAGCTGAGGTACTTAAATTTTGGACACCTATAGCTATGTTGAAAATTTTGAATTTTGACATTTTATCCCCTTTCGAGAGCACAGCGCACAGATCTCATTTCTCGTTTATGGGATTTCAATATTAAAAAAAATGTAGACTAATTTTTTTCTTAATATTAGGCTCAAATTTGGTATCCAGAGGTTTTTAAAGGTTGAGATGAGAAATTCAATATATATATATGGTGCAATTATTTTGTGGGAAATGTTCACCCTCAACCCTGAGGGGGCCCGTAAAAGAAGATATAACCCTTTGTGTTAACCCAAATTAGATTCCTATTCGAAGAAAAGGCTCTTAATAAGGGAGGAAATATATATCGAGGGCGCTGAAACAGTGGTGAAGGAAATGCAAACGAAGGGTTGTTTTTTTTCACCCACACAGCTAGGGTCATGGGGCTGAACATTTTTCACAAAATAATTGCACCATTGAATTTCTCAATTCTCAACCTTAAAAACCTCTGGATACCAAATTTCAGCCTGATATTAAGAAAAAATAAGGCAACATTTTTTTAACACTGAAATCCCATAAATGAGAAATGAGATTTGTGCACTGCGCCCTCGGAAGGAGATGAAATGTCAAAATTCAAAGTTTTCAACACGGAAGTCCAAAACTTCGGTATCTCAGCTATCCTTGTGCAAATTTTCACGCCCCCAACATTAACAGGCTGCCCATGCTGATAGAGGCTAACATGTTACACGAGTTATGGAATACCCTGTATATAGTATATTCCTGATCAATGACATATCGACGTATGGTAGCGGAAAAATATCTTAACCCCATTGGTAAGTAAAAATGGAAAAAGAATATTTTATATTGGTGCACGCATGTTATATATCATCATAACCTAACTCCATTTTTACTTAGATAGGATTTTTTTATTATTTATTATTTAGCTATAACCAATATATGGAGTTAGGATATTTTTCCGCTACCACGTTGATATTGACTTAATTAAACCAACAATAATATATATAACTGCAGTAGCAAAATGCTTTGATTATAACATGCACACCATGTCACTTTTGATCAAGTAAAATATATACACTATGGTCTGCAGATATGTCACAGCTATATATATATATATATATCCGCTCTGTAGTGTAGTGGTTAGTACCTCTGACTCTGGTCCGAGAGGTCCCCGGTTCAATACCCAAATCTGGCAGACTTTTTGTGACTTGGGATGGGTGTGACTGACTACTAGATGATGGAGTGGTAGGAGAAAGGCAGTTTACGACTGTCTATACTCCGCTGCCCTGCAGTCTTGCTGTCTTGCACTGCCACTGCAGGCTGCACAGATCTGGTAGTAGGAGCCCAGAAGAGTGCAGAAAAGGGTTCTGGGAGCCTGGTAAGCCCCAGCTCGGTCGCAAGATAACTCCTACTGGAAAGGCTAAAATATCGGCCTGGCCACACTCGAAAGGGTAATAATGGCGTCAAGGGTATTTATATATATATATATATATATATATATATATATAGCAATATTGACATCATAAAGAGAATTATATAATTATATATATATATATATACTGTATATATCGTCGCCTCAGAACGCAAGTCGCGTAAGTACAAAAAAAATTGATGCAACTTTGAACCTTATATCAATATAACTTAAAGCTCAAAGTCCCATCATTTTTTTTTGTACTTACGCGACTTGCATTCTGAGGCGACGACATATATATATATATATATATATATATATATATATATATATATATATATATATATATGAAGCAAGTGAGTATGCAAGAATCGAGTGCTTTGGAGGCCGGGCAATTTGTAGACGGCCGAGGTAATAATGCTGCTGGCTTACCCCATAAAGGGATATGGCGTCATGTTATATGTTTTATTTATATTATATAATTTCATTTCATATATATTTTCATTAAGAAACTGTGATGAAATTTATTCAAATTAGGTAATGATTAAAAAGCTAAAATTCTTATACTCCATTCATTAGCTGATTCATTGATGTGAGGATTTGAGGGATAAAAGAACAGAAATGACAGCATATTTATAAGAGCAACATATTTTATTTTTATTTATTGTTTTAAGGTTTGGAATAAAAAAAAAAAAAAACGAGAAATAATGTTTTAAATACCAAAAATACAATTAACTGTTATTTTGCTGCAAAGAAAATATATTTTGTTTTGTACTCATTTAAAATATGAGCAATAGTATAATTAATTACATTATGTTGCTTAATATTACAATAGGTCACTTAAAATTATTAAAAAAATAATATTGATTTTATGCCTTCGCTGCTTTCTTAGCACCCTGAAAAATTGAAAAACATGTATTAGTTAGATACTACATAATTATTATGTTGTTTATTAGAAAGGGATATATATTATTCTTTTTTAATTTAATTTTAAATTTTCTGACAATTTTCTTTCTTACATTGGCGGGTAAACATGGTTGGGTTTAAAATAATTATAAAATACCGCCAATGCAGTAAGTTGAAAAACTTACTTTAATTTCAATCATATTATATATATATATATATATATTATTCAAATTATTAAATACAGTTGGGCATGGTACATTTTGTGACTACAAGTGGGGCTTTATAGACGGTTTCCAGAAATGGAGTTGTTATTGTGAGAAAGCCGCTCCCTTGAATTTGTTCAAACCATGCATGAGCAATTAAGTTTTTGAACATATTCTCAGATTTTTACAATTTATTTCATTTGATTCCTTCTGACTGAAGTATCCTTTGACTCTGAAGTAGCTGATGAGGTTATAATTATGTTGAGAGGGGTGAAAATGCAAATGGCATTTGGTGCAGCACTTACTCCTGACTTTGGTGCATCCTTGGTGGCGGTGACGGAGCACCTGGTCTCGGAGTGCAGGCCCTCGTGTAGTCTGCACTGGCAGCTCTGAGTCATCTCCGTGCTTGTCAGCAGCGTGGCAAGTCTTGCTGATGCAGTAGACACAAACTGCTTGCGCGGGCCAGCTTTGCCACTCAGCTCCTTGAAGTTCTTCATGCTGAACACAATTGGGCGCACCTGCAGCACAATCAAAGGTCACACACAGCCTACAGTTACAGTTTTAGCAACAGTTACAGAACCAAGAACTAAATAAACTTCTGTGGTATCAACACAATTATTTAAACTAAAGGCATAATGTTATATAATAAACTGAATTTGTTAAGTCAAGTAATGGACGAACATATATGAATGCTTTATATATCCTTTTTAAAAGAATACAGGATACTCTTGGTTTTTACTGCATTGAGGAATTTTTACATCCTAACTGAGACCTATTTATTTTTATTCATGTGTATAATGACATTTTATAATATATCTTCATTATTTGAAGAAAAGGAAGAGTCAATCCCTACTTGCAACTGATGAGGCATCTAATCTCTAATAGAAGTGAAACATTTTAATACACAATATTAAATAGAAATTTAATAGAATATTATTATAGAATGTACATAATTTTCAAAGTGAACCTGTGTTATACCACAAGATTTTTACCTTTTGTGACTTTTTCAATCAGTATAAGCTAGGTCTAGCTGGTCTTTCCTGTCCTTTTAATTTAATCATCGTGATCTTATTAATGTTTTGTTTTCCTTAAAAATTAGTATATTTATCTTCAATAATTACAGTATTTAAAAAAAAATGGTTCATGCCATGTACTCAAACACAAAATCAGATTAGCATAATTTTGAACCTCCATTAAACTATTTATTTATGCAATTAAAAAAAAAAAAAAAAAAATCATGTAAGTTGTCCATTGTACACAACGTTACAAATTAATTATTTAAATTTAAAAATATTATTTTATTACTGTACAATGAAGATTCTGTGTAAGAAAACAAAAAATGACACCTAGACATATTATATAATAATATAATATTTTAATTATATTAATGTGAATTGAAGCAACAAAACAACATGCACACTTAGTGTTCAACTAAGGCTTGAAAATTTTCAAATTGAAATATCAATGCTTGAACAAGATGTATGTTGCTTGAAAACTACTTACAAGGTTAATGAATGGTGCACAGCTATCTGCACTGTAATCAACCTCAGACCTGAGTGATGGGTCAACTGGCTTCTGTTTGTTGTACGTCAGTGCATTGTCTGTATCAAATCCTAAGACAGAACGAGAAACAATTTGTAAGTAATTAAATATTGATGCAAACCTTCTGGCCTTTAGCCATTTATGGCTATCGACTTGCTAAATTCTTTCAAAGCGTACTAAAAAAAAATTTAACAATAAATTTTGTACTGGAATGCAGCCATAAAGAAATCTGAAGTCTCATCTAAATGTTGGATAATATACTTTTAATAACTGAAGGCAAAAATATTTCTTTAACAAAGCATAGAAACTGAGAGAATTTTAACTCCTCATTTTTTTTTTTTTTTTTAAGGGTAAGGTAACGCCACCAATGTTAAATTTTCCACTCTCATTTGTTCCTCCGAAAACATTTTAAAATATTCTCCTCTATGTCGTTCATTAGCTCTTAAAATATTGTCAATACAAATACGATCTAGTTTCCGAGTTACGTGTATTGAAACTAAACCCATTTATTGAACAAGCATACGCTGCATTTCAGTGACATTAGAAAAATTCTATAATCCAATCGTCCGATTTTTAAAAAAAACTAGAAACAAACTTAATGCACTAGAACAAACCTTCACAGCAAAAAAAAATAGACAATTATGAGAGTGGGAGCGACGTAAATTGATAAATAACTGCACGATTTTTGACACTCGCACGTCTCACACACCCCTTTTTGGTCGGCCATTAAACAACTGGCGAATGGAACAGGCTGACTAATGAACCAAAACAACGCTTATAATCCACTCACCTAAAGTAAAAACTTTCCAAAAATGTTTTATAGTAATGAAAAAAAAGTTTTATAAATAAAACAACCATAACAGTTATTATTTATCTCATTATTTATAAATAAATTGAATATAAAACTGCCGTGACTTGCGTGGTATCTTTAGAGTGGGACAATTTGAATATTGATATAGAGGCGCTGCGATCGCGGCGCAACTCTGGCGTTCCCTTTCCCTTAAACAAACTTTTACACTTTATGTGCATAATATATTTTTTAATATCTGCTTTTTTACATTAATTAGTTAATATATCAATATATTTTTAATGGAAATTGTATCGTGTATATTTTCTGAATGATCCATGAAAGGACAAAAATTAATATTGGCAAAAGACATGAGAGGATGGAAAGCGTCTTCACCTGTAAGCTTCTTGTCTCCAGCAGTAGAGGCTATATTGACTGGCTGGAGGAAGGTCACTACAATGCCACGGTCTCTGAAGAACTCCCTTGCCTGAACCATTTGTATTGTCTGCAACTGAACAATAAAACAAAAATAAGCATGCAAGTATTAGAAATTTAATGACACTGCAGCAAGTAATTTTTGTAGATGCTGAACCAACTGTGGGATGTATATATGCTTTGTAATTGCAAGCAACCTAAATAGGGCAGAGACACAAAAGATTGTTGGGTTGCATGGCTACAGAATAATGGTCTGGTGTTTCAGCTCCCCTTCCTTCCCCTCCTGAAGGCTAACTGAACACGCTTAAAGCAGAGTGAGAGATTGCATTTTTTTTTTTTTTTTTAATATTCCATTTTCTAAAATCTAAAAATAGTTTAACCTGCCCTCTATTGATAAATGAAAACCAAAAATATTACATCTCAAATAGCTTCACAGCTTCACCACAAAAAAAAATCACAAAGTTGGTGTTTCTGAGACTTTTAACATTGCATGCAGCCTTATGGTACAGAAAACAGCTTTTTACTGTAACTTTGTCTGAACATATATATGGCACCAATTAAAAAATACCTATGTAATGTATGATGAATTCTTTAATTGATTTTTAAATACAATATTTTTTTTTACGGAGCCGTTCCTCGGAAAAAAAACTTGAAAATCCTTGTGGCCGGTTAATTATAACCAACAAAAATTTCAATATATTTTTTTTTGGAAGGCTCTGTAGAAAAATTAATTTATTTGCAAATCTATTAATTCATCATTATAGATTACAAAGGTATTTTTTAATTTGTACCATATATAGTTCAGACAAAGTTGGTGTAAAAAGCTGTTTTCTGTACCATATAAGGCTGCATGTTAAAGGCCTCCAAAACACTAACTTTGGTAAAAAAAAATTGTGATGAAGAAGCTATTAGAGGTATAATTTTTTAGTTTTCATTTCTCAATAGAAGGCAGGTGTTAAACTATTTTTCCAAAATAAAATATTTAAAAAAAATGCAATTGCTCAATACTTTTAACATAACTGAAAAAAATAAAAATGAAAAACTGAGTACATATGTGCATTGACTTTGTTGACAATTTTAATTATTTAAGCACTTTTACAAATACATGGCTGGTATATTCTTTATAAATTGTCAGAAGATATGGAACTGATGTAACTGTAATGATTGCAACCTAGCTCTAGGTTGCAATATATCATAGCTACGATTTATACTTTTTTTTTTTGTTTTTTTTTGTACGTATTTTTATATATTTTAAACTTTATACACTGCTGATATAGCGCTTCACTATGATACAATAGATTCCTGTAAAATATGTGTGGCAGTATATAACATCACAGGTGGATTTTCTCTATTATAGACATTTCCTATGACAGTCATCATGGCAGATATAAAAGAGTGAAAACTTTCCTGCATTAAAATTCAAACTTTCCTTAAACTGAAAAAGAAAATGGATACTTACTGAGACAGGCAGAGGAGTCTTTCGGCATGGTGAGTGCCTCAGTAGGATAACTGCCTTAGCGGCATCTGCTCGGAATGGGAACTTGAGCACTTGTTGGAATGCTTGGCCCAAACCAGTCTGTCCAAACTCGAGGGCTGTGAATTCTCGTGCTCGATCCAGGAATGCAACGAGTGGGTGGCGATCAATCTTGGGAGTCTCTGCAGCCTTTGCACCAAAAGTAAGCTGAGGGGGACGCTTTCCATCATATGCAAACTTGCCGTTGGTTGTGAAGAGAGCAGGCCAGCGTTGACCAGGGCCGCCATAGCCAATCATTGCAAAGTTGGTGTCACTGAAATACACACAAAATTAAAAACACTACTCTTTTTATTTGCTAAGTAATACAATAATTGAACAGTTCTTATAAAATCTCTACTCTTAATTATAATTGCAGATGCGCATTTACTTTAATGAATTAAATAAAAGTACCCTTAAAATAGTAAACAATATATATATATATATATATATATATAGTTTTTTTTTTTAAAGTAATGGTGTCTTAAATCCTGTTAACTTTATTCACACCTTTCATGAATTTACGCTCAAACTCACTTTAACTGCATTTGCCAAAGCTGTGCCACAACACTGATTGGGACAAAAGTTGCAACAGACGAGGACACATCACAAAAAGACAACACATATTTGAGGCAAAGTGATCGCAACAGATACAACGGCAATAATTTGAAAAAATTAAATTTAATAAATTTAGATACTTGGATATATTTATTATGTACTAAATGCACCACATATTTGTTTTGCATGTATAGTATATTATTTTGTCTATACATATTATGCAGTTAGTTGGCTTGTGTGCAGGGACAAGATTTGTTAAAATCCCATTGGAAGTTTAATTTTTTCTAAATTGTTTTCAACTTAATTCAGACATTTTTAAGGACATGATATACTAGCTGTAACATGTTTTTAATGTACTTACGAAATTCCTTTAGCTTTAAGATCGCTGATAAGAGTGGCTGTGAATGGAGTGAGGAAGTCAGTGAATGCCTCTTCATTCTCTGCAATTTGTTCAACAAGGAAGACGACATCGGCTTTGCCTTGTGGTGACTTGACTGCTGCATATTGTCCTAACTCTGCAGACTTGCCACCACCCAGAGAGCAGTGAGCTGTACAACAAAAGCAATAGTACCTCTTTAAACTTGGAATTAATTAATTTTTTACAAGCAGTTACCAATCATATTATATAACTTCATTTACAGTCTAACAGATCTTAGATTACCTGTAGACTCTATGGCGTCTAGCTTCAAGACATGTCTAATAGTCATAGTCATATGTCTGGATGGGACAATAGCCATGTCTAATAACCATATGTCTGGATGGGATAAAGCAAAAGAGTAGACGTTCGCCGTGTGCAGTCGAATCTACATCTACACGTAAACTAATTTAAGATCTGTAATACTCTAGTTAAAACTATAAGACCATTGTATATAATTATAACTATATATATATATATATATATATATATATATATATATATATATATATATATATATATCAGGGGCGGCTCGTGCCCCTTTTCCGTGGGGGTACTGCCTGACATGGGACCAGCAGAACACCATGGGGGGGTTTGGGGAGCGGATCCCCCCAATGGCCCGCCGCAGGCGCGATTTTTTTTAAGGACACGCCCCTTTTTTAGGGTAAAATTATGACAAAATCATATAATAATGCTCTCAACAAAGAAGCAGAAATTATCTAAAAACAAAAAATGCATGCATTTTATTTATAATTTGTTATGACATGCACTTATGCGAGCCCTTTTGAAATCGTGATTGAATGTTTCAAACTTAATATAATATCCAATTTTTAATTATTATTTTTAATTCATAAGTCCTTTCACGTGGTAAGAAACATATATTATATAAAAATAAATATTGTTTTAAGCCTTTTTTTTTTAAATAATAGTGTCAATCAAACTGCATTGTTAATATGAAACCTGAATGTCTGGTATAACTTTTACGCAATGTATATAATGAACATCAAATAAATCGATCATGGTATATACAATATGTACAAAATTAGGCGACAACCAGAATCTAATATAAATTTTTAAAGACAAAATTTAATAAAAAAATAAAAAATGAAATTTTTATAAGAAAAAAATTGCATTATTAAACATTATATTTCAACATTATTAGTATTTATTTAATTGAGAAAAAAATAATCGTAATCCTGTTAAGGTAGGGATAACACGGATCAGCTGACCTATGCTAAAAAAATCTCAGTCATGAAAATTACGAAAAAAATAATAATAAAATGTTCTCCTCTACATCGCCTATCAGTATAGCTAAATTATCAGGTATACAAAACTGCATGAGCTAGTTTTCGAGTTATTAATTTTTAAAGTTGTTTTAATGTTGACTAATTTAACATGGAGATGCATGGAGAAATGAAACTTCCATGCTAAATTAGTCAACATTAAAAATTAATAACTCGAAAACTAGCTCAGTTTTGTATACCTGATAATTGAGCTATACTGATAGGCGATGTAGAGGAGAACATTTTATTTTTTTTTTTTTTTCGTAATTTTCATGACTGAGATTTTTTTAGAATTGGGTCAGCTGATTCGTGTTATCTCTACCTTAACAGGATTACGATTATTTTTTTCTCAATTAAATAAATACTAATAATAATGAAATAATGTTTAATAATGTAATTTTTTCTTATAAAAATTTCATTTCTTATTTTTTTATTAAATTTTGTCTTTAAAAATTTATATTAGATTCTGGTTGTCGCCTAATTTTGTACATATATTATTGTATATACCATGGTCGATTTATTTGATGTTCATGCAGTTCTGATCACCCTATATTATAATTACGACACATCGGTATAATTGGCTTGAGCGCGCATATGAGAAACCTCTCGAGCGGTATAACAGATCAAAGATCCCAATTTTTTTATTATTGTTTTATTTTTTTTGTTAGTCATATGCAATATTTCTTTGATTACTATCGCATATTTGCTGCTAAATAATGTACTGCCGGTACACGCAAACCCGGGAAAATAAGCTATATATTTTTCTCATCCTGGAGTAGTTAACGTTTTCTTATATTTTGTATACTCGTACACTTTTACAACTTGTTTTTGTTTTATTGTTTTATTTTTATGTTTGAATTTTCACATTAATGGTATAAAATGCTGTAGTGAATAATTAACAAATAAATAGCTCCCATGTATATCGACTTGTTCCTGGTAAACTTATAATTTATAATAAAATACATGGGCGCAAATTACGAACGAATTAAGTTATCCAGATTCCTCACTTAATTAATTCGATCGACGTTTAGTGCCATTGAGTTAGACTGGCGCTAACTGCGTGGTTAGTAAGAAACCTGTTGTTGTCGTTGTTCGAACGTGAGATATCTCACGATTGTTTTCATGCATGCACCACTTAATTTTCAAAAGACAAGTGTTGGTTCTTTTGGGACAGTTATATTTTTATTAAAGTAAAATAAAAGTGCTGGTCTTCATTCCTCAGATGCTTCAATATATATAGTCAATCTTTGTTAGTATATTCACTGATGAATGTAATTAAAATTTTGTTAATCTGCTCAATGAAACCATATTACAGGAAATGTCTTCGAAGTGTTGTTCAAATTATTCCCGCATGTCAAATACCACAAGCTCATTGGTTCTGTTGAACCAATGAGCTTGTGGGTACTGCTGATCGCACAGTCCCCAATCGCTCCAAAATCACACGGCTTGAGTGGGAGTTGAAGAAGAGGAGAATGAGGGTGGGAACACTGCTTTGGGCTACTGCTAGTAGTGGCAGTACCTTCCGCTGGGCAGCGCTGAGGGAATAAATTTACGTGGCAGCGGCAAAAATTTCATGATTTTAAATGTTAGAACTGATAAAAATTTGCTGGAAAGTTCTGAAAAATTATAGAATTATTTGATATTTCTAATTGTGTGTTTGTTCCCAAAATTTCTGGGGGGGCTGCAGTACCGCAGTACTATAGTACGAGCCGCCCCTGTATATATATATATATATATATATATATATATATATATATATATATATATATATATATATATATATATATACATTATAATGTATATTTCTAATATTATTTTGTATGTACACTTTTTGTGGTTAATAAAAGACTAATATATATATATATATATATATATATATATATATATATATATATATATATATATATATATATATATTATATAAACAAACAAAAAGGCAATGGGAAATGTGGAAATATTATAGCTAGAATATAAGAAAATAAACAACCCAAGTCAAGTGTGCGTTTTCTAGAATGCTACAAAATAGTCCAAATAATGGCATTAAGGTCAAAAATTAGGTACGATAACAAAGAATGAAAAGGCTCGACAGCCAAAATGTAACATTCCCGAAAATGCACACAATGCAATGCTTTTGCTGTAGATATTTTCGATATATTATAACACTAAAACACTGACAGTCAAAATGTGAAAGAACTTGTCAAACTGATGGTCTATCAGAAAGGCATATATTATATATTATATATCTATATCACATGATGTGTTTGAATTGACATGTCATACAGATCTGTATGACAGAGGTATGAATATATATATATATATATATATATATATATATATATATATATATATATATATATATATATATATATATATATATATATATATATATATATATATATATATATATATATATTTAACAATTTGGTGGATTTTAGATTTTACATGAGTGATATTTTAAAAATGTCTCACTCTTTTCAAATCTTAACTTTGCTTTGCTACTGGCTATTAAGTACACTATAGTTGAGTCATACTCATTCTACCAAGAAAGTTTTCAATGTCATCTCTTTTGTTGATTTATGAGGTTAATTGATAAATTTTGTGTTTTTATGCTTTCTTATATATATATACATATACATAATTATTATTAATTATATATGTAATTAACGTGTATGTTAATTTTTTTTAAAATCTATATATATATATATATATATATATACATATATAAAGCAGGGAGTCGAACCGCAAGTGTAATGGTTCCGGTTTTTGCGGAACGGGTTCGAGTCGTTGGGGTTTGTGATGCGTTCCGGTTTTGAGAGCTAATGGCCAAGGGGTTCGGGATGCGATTCGGTTTTTAGAGTTCATTGCTAAGGGGTTCGAAGGAGCGGTTCGAACCGGTTCCGGAAAATATTGCGGTTTTTAAGGGTTTTTGTTGTTGCATTCCGTTCCGGTTTTTGTGAAATAATATAAAAAACATATACTACGAGCTATACTTGATCATTATATAAATATATAACATCACTATTCAAATTAAGGAAAATAAACCATTTAGGTTGTGATAATCTTGTTAAAAGAAAAGGATAGGAATAACCAGCAAGGCCTTACTCTTTCGATCGGTAAGGCCTTGCTGGTTATTCCTATCAATTTCTTTTAATAAGATTATATAACATCACTGGAAAAAAAGGGATTTTTCAAACAATCAAAACTCGTTCAAAATAATCAAATTAATAAATTAAAATTAATTAATAAAGTGCAAAACTTGAGAAAAGTATTAGGCACACATAAGTTTCCAGCAGCAGGTCTTTAGATGAGTAAACTCTCTTGTATGCATAGACTGTAGACTGTATTATTTAAAGAGAGCCGATACAAAAAAAAGTTGTAAAATTCAGGTAAGGAGCGCATCCCCAAGCTGGCCGAACCGCATGGAGCTGATCGTGAACCGATAGCTATAGGAGCAGTAGGAGCGCAAGCTTGGCTCACGTGCTGGTTCAATCAACTCCACTGCAGGCTTTCGTTCTGCGGGAACTGTCACATCAGGTCCAAATGCTCCGAGTCTTTCGGTTCAGTTTGAAGAACGTTTGAACCGAACCAGATCACGAGCTTGCACTCCAAGGTTTGCGTTCGTTCCGCTCTCTGCTGATCCGCTCCGGCTTGAGGTTCGCGATCAGTTCCTTACCTACGGTTCCGCCCGCTCATCCCTTAGTGCGTTATGTGCGCCTGATACTTTACCATTATATTGCAGCTTATTTCAGTGGCTATAGTGATTGATGTTAGTTAATTTTAAAACAAATTTTTATTATTGATGATCATTACATTTAAAAGCACTTATTTTTATTAAAAAAATACTCAAGAAACTCTAAAATGAAAAAAATCCAAACCGCTTCCGATTGATCTCGAGAATATTATGTTTGACACGAATCGAACCGCTTCCAGGCTCTCCCAGTTTATGAGTTCCTCTGAACCCGCTCCGAACCGGTTCAACAGTTTATGTGCTCCTCAGAACCCGTTCCGAAACGGTTCTGGAGTGTTTTCGTTCCTCTAAACCCGTTCCGAACGGGTTCGGAGTTTTTATGTGGTTTTAAGCGGTTTCAATCGTTCCGTTCCGTTCCGGTTCGACTCCCTGATATAAAGATACACCTCTACGAGCTTGAAGTTGGGTAATGGGTAGGGATAAGGGAGGGAAAGGATATGTGCCAACAGTGTTGAAATATTATACACTGTATGTGCATTATACTCACCACACTTGGGAGAAAGAGATGGCTGTAGGAATGTTGTATCTCTGCATTTAGAAATATATGCAGCGGACGCTGTACATATAGCTGCAAGTTTTTCCTCGGGAGTGTTAGCTTCATCAAGTGTGTCTTCGCAGGCCTGACGGAATGGTGTGGCATCAACAAATCGGAAGCAAGCACTGCAGAGACAAAGAAAAATATTATAATTATAATAATGTTTTGTTGCTATATGAATTTTTTTATTTCCCCTTTTATTTATTTATCTATTGTTAATATTATTATTTTTTTTTTTTTGTGTTCTGTTCATTATGTACCTAAGAGAAGGCAAATTGGAGAAAGCCTGAACACATTCCTTGTGGCTTGTATGCTTGTGTTCCACTGGAGCTTGGTTCACACAAGACTCACTTAGCTTGTAGGCGTTGGCAAACTGTTGGACTGTTGTTGCAATCTACAAAAAGATAAAGTCAAATTATTTTCAACACAATTTATACAATTCAAATATAAAGTGGCATAGACAGATTTTCCTCAGCCCCTCCCTACTTCCCTTCATAATTCATAATTCATAATTATTTATTGCTTTTCGATTGTACAACAATATAAGCACGTCAGATACATAATCACAGTAAAAGTTAAAGATCGTCAATTCACTATCACATAAAAAAAAAACAACATAACATTGGTACAAAAAAAAAAAATGAAAAAATTGCCCTGCATTGTCATAAATAATGTTCCAGCTAATATGCAACTAATTTGACAATTTCCATACAATGACATATATATATACACTTGAGATGATATCAGTATATAATTCTTAATCGTTATATATTTATAAAAGCATTGTCACACCAAGAATATTATGAGCAAATATAAACACACTATCCGGTATTAAAGACCTGGAATACAATACAACAAGAATATAACTTATATAACATCCATATAATACAAAAAAAAAAAAAAAAATATATATATATATTTATATATACATATATATATATACATATATATATACATATATATATATACATATATATATACACATACAAATATACATACATATATATCTTACCCAAACATGCATCATATTTAATTCAATGCATTTTGTAATCAAGCATTAAGAAAGATATAAAAAAATAATTTATATGAAAGATTAATCCTTCAACTACTTATTAGAGAAAACTGTATCTGAACTAACAACACTAATATGCTAATCTGAAACACTGAATTTTTCACCCAAATACTCCTTAGCACTATAATAACATTTCTTAACAAGAAAGCCTTTTAATAATTTGGGGAAGTTTCTCTGGTCCATTTTTGTCTTTAAAAATGTCGGTAGGTGATTAAAAAATGACGCACACATCACGCGCGGATCACTGTCAGCAAATGAATGTTTATGTTTTTCGACAGATATGTCATTCTTATTTCTCAAGTTATATTTATGATTATCATGGTTTTTTATAAATAGTTCAGGGTGCTTTCGGAGAAATTTAATGCATTCATAAATATAAAGTGATGGTAAAGTCAAAATTTCTAGCTCCGGAAATAAGGACTTACATGAGTATTGGCACTGTTTGAAACATATTGTCCTAATTGCCCGTTTCTGGAGTATAAAAGCTCTTTTTGTGTGAGAGGAGGCACCCCAAAAAATGATACCATAAGCAAGTTGTGATTGAAAATAGGCATAGTATAAAGAGCACAGTGACCTCTTATCCAGCAATGGTCTCAATTTAAATAATAAAAAGCAGGCTTTAACTAGCTTAGAACAAAGAGAGTTGATATGCGACGACCAACCCAGTGAGTCTGTAATTGTCAAGCCAAGAAATTTTGTCTCCTGTACTACATTGATGCTCTTGTGGTTCAAAAATAGGAGAGGAGAAAGGATCATATCAATTCCCGGACTGTGAAAAGTCAACATTTTTGTTTTATTTACATTTAACTTAAGGGTGTTTGTCTCACACCAATGAGCCATTTTGTGCACTTCCGCCTGAATATCCGAGACGATAGAGAAATCATGGGGCTTAGCAAGTGGAATAGAATGCGATGTATCGTCCGCATAATTGTCCAGTTGCCCTAATGTAAATATATTAAAAATGTCATTCGTATCAACAATATAAAGGAAACCTCCTAATATGGAACCTTGAGGAACTCCACTGGTTATGGGTCTATTCTTAGATCTAACACTCAAAATGCCAGTTTCACTGGTGTGTTTTATTTCGACTACTTGCGACCTCCCAGTGAGGTAAGAACGAAACCAATTTCATGCGGTTCCTCTCACACCATATGCTTCGAGCTTTTTTAAAATTTGTCCATGATCAATAGTATCAAAAGCCTTACTCATGTCATATGCTAGTGTAATACATTCTTTATTAGCATCAATAGAGTCAAGAATTTTACTAATTATGTTGAATAACGCCAAATTCGTAGATTTGTCTTTCTGAAAACAGTATTGCCTCGGAGATATTATGTTATGTATCTTCCCAAACATGTCCACTCTATGCCAAGTTCATTCATTAAATAATAAGGGGACTTAATACCCAAGCCAACTATGCAAATGGTTAAATAAAATTTCCAACTAAATTAAGCAATCGGGAAATAAATAACACATTGTGAATTCCAGCTGTAAACTGTTATTAAATTCAGATAAGTGAATCTCACCTTTCCGTTGGGCAGTGCCAGATCATCATACTTCTCATTAGAAATGGTTCCAAGGAGACCCCTTGTCTTGCCAAAGTAGAAGCCATTGATGGCAAAGGAGCAAAGCTCTTGGTGCAGGTCACAGGTGACATACACTCCAGCACGACTCTTGAGATGTACACCATGCAGAGTGCGGAACATTGCCAGATCGTTATGATGATGAGGCAGCTCCACAGCCTGACCATTCAGAAGCACCTGCACACACAACACTTTAAATAGATTGGATGTTTAATAATTTAATCAATTAAGATTGAAAAATAAAGATGATAGGGAGGGTAGGACTAACTTCTACTTACAACTACTAATCTTAATAATATGTAACAGCTTAATAGAATTTAAACAATTTTCAACACGAATTTGAGATGACAAGGCCCTACTTTCAAATGGTAAGGCCTTGCTGGTTACTGGTTATTCCTGTCCTTTTCTTTAAATAATATATAAACATTTTGATTAGATATTGTGAAGACAGTGTGTCATAACAGTTTAATCAGGGGAGGGGAAATATGGATATTATCTGTATCATTATAGTGTAAAACTATATTTGCTATGAGATGAAAACTCCTTGAGAAACTTTTTAAAGTTTTTCATTTATTATTATTGCTGTCATTTTTTTGCATTATGATCAAATGAACTTATTTGAAATTGTTTCTTATATGTTGTATTTGTGTAATGTTTGCTCACCGTGTGGTCTGCTCGCAGTTCGACAGCGTCGGCATGATCAATGAGAGAGACAGAGCGGAGCTTGCCACCCGCCAGGTCCACAGCCAAACTGAAGTTGCCATCATCAAAGTCACGAGCCAGCAGGTACTGGCAGTCACCCTTCAGTGTGAAGTGGTCTCCGTCAAATGTGAAGAAGTGCTGAGAAGCAGAGATCTGGCCAAATGCTGAAACAATAAAAATATTTTACACATATATTGGCAGTAAATAATGTACCATATATACTAATAATTTATTATTATATATATATATATATATATATATATATATATATATATAAATATGTATGTATCAACTGATATTTAATGTGAAATAAATAAATAAATAAATAAATAAATAAATAAATAAATATATATATATATATATATATATATATATATATATATATATATATATATATATATATATATATATATATTAGTATATATATACTCAATTGATGAACGAGCGCTTCAATTTGAGAGAGGTGATAAATGTGGATTATTGTACAATTAACCCTCCTTTTTGCTAGGTTGAAGACTCGTCTAAGGTCATTTTATGTAAGAGTTTGTTCATTGTGGAATGCATTGCCACTGGACCTCAGATTGACAACATGGTGCTTTGTTTTACACTAAACTAGGCATACATTCATAGTTTGTAAATACTTGGTAATTAAAACAAGTATAACAATTATATGCTTATTTGTGATCTTTATTGATGTTATTTAGGATTGATAGTTATTTCCTTTGTACTGTGTTTTCAGGAATTACTTACTGTGCTTCCCCCGGGAAGCGATTTGTAAGAATTGGACTGTCTGTAAATTTCCTACTTGTGACTTGTAATTTATTTATTCATGAAGGAAATATAGTAGAATAATAAACAAGTTTGCACTGCAGTTAGCTGAAGGTGTCATTAACTTAACTATTACTGCTTATATGCGGTCATTTCATTAAAAACAGGTAGCATTGTGATAAAGTTGAAAAAATAATCTAATAGTTAATGTTAATTTTTCTTAATGACCTGCTAAATTTAAACTGTTGTCCAAAGTTATGAAGCTCACAGCATCTGAGAGGTGATAATTAAAGCTCCAGCTCTTTTTGTATATGTTTACAGAGAGCTTATAGCTATAATATAATACCTCTGCATAGAGTCTCAGATGATATCAGATTGCTAACTGATAGATATGAACTGCTCGTAGAAAAATTATACTAAGGTGGTTCATCACTTTGTTAATTAAAGTGGTACTAAATGGTTTCCGGATGTTTTCTAAAACTGTTATACAGTAAAAACTTGTTATTACGTTAAGTCAAGAGACCCAGGAAATTAGGTTTACCTTATATCAAGTATTACCAGAGATCTTATAGTGTAGAGATATAGAATGCTTATGGCTAAAATTCTGTTCAAACATCACAGATCTTGAAGGAAGTGCGAGAACGAAAAAATGTGTTATTCCAAAGTTTCAGCGTGGGGGCGTTCAGATGGCGTTGCAGCTGCAAGTTATAAGCATTTGGGGGTGTGCCGGTCGCATTGCAACTCCATCTGGACGCCACCAGAATAAAGTCTCATTTTTACTTCATCTAGACTTTTTCTTTGGTTCATATGTTAAATGCTAGGAAAAATATTTAACATGGGCATTCAATCTCTTTACAATGTAAGCTCTTTGGTATTACCTTAAATTGAGTTTTTCCTATGCCTGCAATACTAAGTATTTTTTTAAGGGACAGCAATCTCCTTTACTCAAAAATGAGTTTTACCTAAGAACAAGTTGCATAATAACATATTTTTACTGTAATTAAATTTTTATTATACCTCTGTGTGGTGGGAAAAGGTCATCAAGTCGTCTGGGCACACTATAAGTTGCCAGCAGGTCCCCAGCAGAGGGAAGGTCATCGCTTGCCAAAAGATCCAGCAAACTTAGACGGACACTCAGGAGCTTGGGCAGCGATGAAAGTGCCTCCAATGATATAGGTGTCTGAAATCAAAATTATACTAATATACATGCACTTTCAAAATTTTTACGTAATGCTGGAGATAAAAGTAGATTTAGATATAATAAACTTTCAGATTGTATTAAAAAAATTGGAGGCGTATCTCTACTCAAGAAAAACTCTTTATTTATTTATTTTATTAAATTAAAAAAAAAAAAATGTTGCTCTATATTAAACATAAATAAATGAAAGATTTTTAACTCTTATTATAATCAAAATTACACAAAATTTCTAGTTTACTCTCTCAGTTGGTATGGTATACATAGCCTTCAATCGGAAGTGAAAATGAGTAGAAATTGTGCCATTCCCTGCAATTACATATGCAGCTAGGTTTTAAGGGTGAAGTCGTTCAAGATGCTTGTCATCAATCAAGGTAACTAGAAACCAATAAAAGGTAGTGCAGTGCAAAAGTCATATGTGTAAAGGCTCAGGCAATCGGATTGTGTGGAAAGCAGTGACATACCGTTATGTGATGTCACAGCCATATAACGTGTATTCACATGGATATCTGGTTCAAACCTTTTAAACACTAAAATTGAAAATCCACATCCACCACTATACTATAGTAAATAGAGCCACCATGGCAGGCATATGTGATAAGAGGAGTCATTGATTGACCTTCACTCACTCCACTCCACAAATTCAATGCACATTGTTGCCGATATGATGTAAATATCAAGACAAATTGAACACCCCTATTAGAAAATAACGAAACAAATGAATCGTGTATAATGTTTCTTTGTGTACTTCTTATTGACATTATTACAAAATTATAATCTTTTAATTTTAAATTGAGCATTACAAGTTATTGTTTTTCTCAATTTAACTACCAGCATTGCTTTCTGGGAGATAGGTTAAAATTAACTGACCGTGGCTAGCTTGAGTAGTCCCTCCAAGTTGAATCCTTCCAAGCCAGGTGGTGAGGCAGTGCCCACCAGCTGCGTCAGAGCACGCACCGCCTTCACCAACTGCTGGAATAGCTTCTCCATCTCGGCAATCTCATCTACAGGCTCTTTCTTCAATTTCTATCACAGAAATAAACATGGTTCAATTAAAAAGTCAAATTATGTATTATTACTTCTCCTCAATTTGCTTCAATGAACAACATCACAATAATATATTGATGTATTTACCTTATCTATATACTTGACGATTGAGTCCACAAGTTCTTTCAGTTCTGGAGTGGGCAGAATATCCTTCAGAGTCTCAGCAATTTCATGGAACACGCCTTCAAATCTTGTCAGGAAAGTGTCATAAAGCTGAAAAGAAAATTAGATTAGCAGCAAGCTACAAGAATCACATGAGATCATGAGGCTGGAAAATGTCCTTACCTCTTTGTAACGGTCCTTGAGGGTGTCAATAAGTGGCAGGGATTTGATTTGCTCCAACACAGTCTTCAAAAACTCTTCAAGGTACACTCTCGCTTCGGCAAGCAGCTGGCCCAGTTGGTGGCTTTGTTCTGGAGATCAAACAAAGTGATATAGATGAAATAAGATTAAGTTCCACAATTTTTAAATTAATTTGCACTATTTGCAGAGTTTAAAAGAAATAAGAAAATTCAGTACTTAAAATACAGTCAGACCAAAATCAAGCCTCCAAGTAGCTGGATTACAGGAGCCTGCCAACTTTATATAAGTATTTTAACAATTAAAAAAAAAAAAAAAAAAAAAAAAAAAAAAAAAAAAAAAACGGCAAACTAATTTAAAAACATTGACTAAGGACTAAGTGATGAGCTAAAGCGTTTTTATTATAATAATCAAGCTTATAGGATTAATAGAATTTGAATTACTGTAAAGATATTGTAATTTTAAACTTTAAAAATAACAAATTAAAAATGTAATCTACTTCAATTAAAAAAGGTCCCTTAAACTTAACTTTATTTTTTCTGTTAAATTCAGTAACATGATTGTTTTAAGTACTCACCTTTTACAAAGTCTGCAAAGAGAGTGAAAAACTTTTGGATCTCTGCGCTATTCTCCTTGAGCACCTCCAGAAGCTTGGCGGTGAGCCTGGTGCACACCTCAAGAAGTGTAGTGAAGGCAGTGGCAAGACTCTTGCTTATTTTGCCTGCAGCCTCAGTCAACACAGGGCTCAGCTTAGCTAATAGCTCAGAAACTTTGGTGGCAACCTCTTGCAGCCTGGTGTTTATCTTGTCCAGGTGAACAGTTAGACTCTCTATCGCCTTGCTCACTGCCTGGGCAATACCACTCACTAGGTTCTTCCTGCAACACAGTGAGCATAATACAATTTTGCTCAAAAAAAAAAAAAAAAAAAAAAAAAAGAGTGAAACATTGTTGATACCATAGGATTGTTAAGCTTTTGCCTATATGCTGCTTGCCTGTTTAATTTTACATGGCAATGACTATAACATGTTTCACCTTGATGTTGATGAAGGTTTGAAGACTTTGAAGTCATTGAGATATTCTGAAAAAAATTAATAAATAATACGAAAATTTATCTGTATTTATATTGCAAGAAAAATAAAATAAAAATCATGCCAGATTGTTCATTCATTCTTTAAAATCAGGAGTCTTCCTGATTTTTTGTATGTACAGTCGTCATCTCGGAAAATTTCCATTTGCGGCCTTGTTAATCCCCATGTTTTGTAAGAATAATTAACCTATTAACCACATGGTTATCAACATGGTTAATAATTAACCATGTTGATTAACAAGGCTGTAAGTGGAAAATTTTCCAAGGCGACAAGTGAACCACTATATAGCCTACATAATGGTAGTAATTCATTTGTAATATTTCAACACAATTGAAAAGTAAAACTTATTTTTTTCCTCAAAAAGTGTGAGTTGAATGAAAACAATATGTATGTATAAATTTTTAATTTTTAAAACCCAAATAACAACCGTTTGGTATTTTTAAATGTTCACTTTGTATACATCAAATTAAAGCTCTAAAAAATGTGAGCAAAAAAAAAAAAAAAAATCTGAAAGGCAATTTTCTTTTTTAACCGTTAAAAAGCAAAATGGGAGCTTTTTGCACTTGTTGTTGCAATGCATTGATTTTAGATTAGGTGTTCCCAGGCAACTGGCTCAACCTTTCAAGCCCTACACAATGGGTGGCCAGGTCCTTTAACGTCTGCACTCCTTCAGAATTCTTCCTATGGAGCTATGTGGAAGAAAACTTATTAAAAATTTCAGTGTGAGACTTGCTGGAGCTAGCTAAAGCAGTGCATCACCGCCACGATCCAATCCACCATGCCTGCCATGCTGTGCGTGAGGCATGAGCTCAAGGAGGAACTGAATATTTGCTGACCCACCAATGGTGCCTATTTTAGAGAAGCTGTGATGTATTTTCATTGCAAAAAATCAACACGCCTGAGAATTGATGTAAACAATTTTCAGGGTTAGGTGAAGTTGTGATTCCGAAAAAAAGTGCCCATTTTGCTTTCTATAGCGGCTAAAAAAGGAAAATCACCTTTCCATTTTTTTCTGTTCACATTTTTGAAAATGTTAAATGTAGTCGAGCTTTAATTTGATGTATAAAAGTGAACTTTAAAAAATACTGTTTGCTTGTTATTTGGGTTTGAAAATTCTCACCTCAATTGGACAAATCTAACCTGAGACGTATAACAACTCGTCAGGCTGTGCATGACTTTCACCATTTAATACGTAAATCTCCTGAATTTCACACAGCTGAACCAACCTGTATTTACAAATTATATATATTATGTAATCAGACTTGCAGTCAATATCATTTAAATATTTGTCCTGCTAGAATAAATTCTTTATTTATATATATTGTTTACTTTGTAAAACTTAAAATTCATACTGCTGACTCAACTTGTATTTATAAACTATATTATCAGGTTTTCAGTCAATACTATCTAAATGTCTGTATTGCTAGAACTAAATCTGTTATTGATTTGATTATGCCAAAGGAGATGTTATTTTGCCTCCAAAGTTACTATTTCTATTGCAATAATATGTATATTATTAACTATTTTATATTTTTCAATTTTTAGCAATTTTTTTTTTAAATTTAATATTTTGTTCCATAACTCTTTTTGTGTCTATGTTCTATACATTTCTTATTTATTTATGTTTAATTGTAACTGTACACTATTTGTGTTTAATAACATCAGTTTTAAAATTCTATAAAACATACTATGCATCCATGCAATTTGTTCTCCACTGCTTGCATTGTGCAGCATGGTAGTGAAACTGCAGTATTATGTGATCATGGGATAAGTGGACTTACACAAGGTCGACAATATCTTGAATAGCTGCATCAGTCTTAAGTTCATCCTGAAGCTCCTTGTATTCCTGCTTGAAGCGTTCGACCAAGGGTTTCAGATTGGGCTGAGATTTCTTGAAAGCCTCCATAACAGTCTTGGTACGTGCAGTTGCATCTTTGGAGGAGTCAGCTACAAGTGCAGCCAGTCTATCTCCAGCAGCCTTACCTGCAAATTATGTACAATTATTATTATTTTATTTTTTTAAGTGCTATAACTATAAAGAAGGGACAATCAGTGTAAAAATAATTTACTGTATAAAGAAAAAGAAGCTTAATAAGTTCTAATATTAATAATATACAAAATGTAAATTGTCCCAATCTTTGACTTTATGAATTAATCTTTTACCATATTAATAAGATAAAGAAAAAGAAGGGAAAATTTTACTCTTATTAGTATTATTACAGTATTTTTAGTTTTATTTATTTATTTATTTTTCAGTCTTTAATCTTTAAAACTGGGAGGTGTGAGGCAGTGCATTTGACCAGGTCTAATCAGATCACCGAAGTCAAGCAACACTTAGCATGATGAGTAGTTGGATGGGTGACTATTTTCAACAAAACCACGTTTCCCACCCAGAGGTAAATTGTTATGTTTTTCCACCATGTGGTTCCCCTGGCTATGGACCATTGCACTTCCGGTTCATTGACAAAACTGTAGTGTCCATCCTGGCTGAGGTTTCCACATTTCCCTCAGTCGCAAGTAAATGCCAGGATGGATTGCAAGGCTATGGCCGCCCCAAAACACTTAAGTTAGGGTCAGGATAGTGACATTTGTAAATTATGTAAAAATGAACCTCAAGACAGAGGGCATCTGTTTAGATGCTCTGCATTAACTACGGAACTTGACGTTGCCTGGCAACATGAAGAGAGAAAAGAGTCTTTTCTCTATTGGCTTGCTAGAAGTAAAATGGTTTAATAACCAATACGTGGGCATAAGAAAAGAAGAAGTATATACTGTGTTACGTGCCTGCTTGTTGAAGTTTCTCGAGAGATGTTTTGAGCTGCTCTGCATCCATAGCCTGGTCCACCTGTAGGAAGTGCTCTGAGTCAAGGGCAACACGCATCTTGAATAACCTTGCTACATTTCCACCAGTCACTTGCTCTGCATAGATCTCCACTTCCTTCTCAAGCTCCATGTTACCAGCATATACGAGACGCTCAGTTGGCTTGTCTGAAACAACATAAATCACTGCTTGTTACCCAGTACTATAGCATGTTTAGCTCTCAGAACATACAATCGCAGCAATACGTCTGTTAAGAAGTTTAGTATTTATTTGGTATTAATTATTTGAAGCTACCATTCATCAATTTTACATATTTTATATACCATATATTAACAAAACAGAAACTTTTGAATGATAGCTTACAATAATGCAAATGTTTTCAAATACCTTGAGTTGTCATAAACAGGTAAAATATATAATGTTACTTCATAAATGAAGAGAGCACATAAAAAGTTATTACTCAGATTTACTCAGAAGTTACTCGGATTTTTACCACCTTAATTTAGTATATCAAACTGTAATTTAAAGCTGGTATTACATGATACAATTTTTCTGATTATTGCATACAATTTTTCCTTACAAGAAAGCTTCAACTCCATTTGTTTGTATGAAGATGAAATTTTCTTGCAAGCAAAAATTGTATGCAAAATTGTATAGTGTAATACCGGCCTAACTTAATTTAACAAATTTCTTTTTGTATTTAGTAACAAGATATGGTCAATACTTCCAGAATTTTTTAAAAATAGTTCTTGGACTTTCACGGAAAAAAAAATAACACAATATATGTCTACTAGCTAGTTTCAAAAGCCATGGCACTTTGAAAGTTGCAAGCGAGGTAGCATAATATGCATAATGTAAGGGGTGTAATTAAAATTACTCGCTGAAATGTTGTTCACTTTACACAATGCACTTAAAACACACACATACAGTTAAAACGGGCACAATTAACTGTAAAAAAAATAAGCTGTCAGTAGTTCACCACTACCCTCGTCAGGTGTTACTTTCACTTTGAGTGTCAACCTGACGAGGGTAGTTAAGTTTTTAGGTTTCAAGTTACATATTTTATATATATATATATATATATATATATATATATATATATATATATATATATATATATATATATATATATATATATATATATATATATATATATATATATATATATATATATATATATATATATATATATATATATATATATAACTTTTTATATGCTTTATTCATTATGCATAAAATAATTGATATAATTATGTAAATAAATAATACTATGAAAGTTTCGAACTTGTATTAATATTTTTATAAGCTGTAGTAAAGAAAGCAAAACAAATACTCACTTTTATCATATGCCTGGTACTTGAAACTTCTGTAGCCAATGAATTCTCCTTCTAACGCTAAGGTTTCCAGAACAGAAAGCTCAAAGTGGAACTTTGTGTCTTCATTCTTTGTTTTCTTGCACTCTCCTTGAAGCCTCAACATTTCACAAGAAGGAGTCTTCAGGAGCAGTAAAACATCTTCCAAAGTCACAGAAAGCAAAATTCCAGACTCGGACGTACCCAACTTTTCATCCTTCATCATTGCAAATGATCCAAAGCCAATCTCTGACTTGGTTGCAATGAAGTGGCTCAAGACTTTGACGTCAAGGTTTTGTCCCTTGCTGGTAACAGTTAGAATTGAGGTGTGGTTGTAGCCACCATTGACAGGAATGCGCTCGTTCTTGAGAGCAATCACCACGGCTTGATTTTTCTTAGCAAACAAATCCAATGTAAGGGTTGAGTCGACAATTACTTGTCCAGTACCATAGGTACTCTTGCTCTTGATAATCAGATCCTGAAAAATAATAACATAACATGAATTAAATGCAGATTAATGTAGCATAAATAAGTAAGCATTAAGATTTTTTATTAAAATTAAGGAACTAATCACTTTTATTTTGCTTAAAGTTGATGGGGGGGGGGGGGGGAACACGATAAACACGTGAAATTTTAGAACCTACATTAATATTTTTATTACATGTTTCAATAGTTCAATAGTGGATTTGATAGATATATACGATAATTACTGTTTTCTGAGTTTTTTAAACCACCCAGTAGCAACAAAATTTTGCTACAAAATGTTATCAGTCATGTAAACATAACATTTATTGAACATTAATTTTTATGGGGAAATGTCAGATTATGATAGTGTCAGTCAGGAATATACACACCTTGGTGAGAGCAGGGTGTGTGATCTTAACGTCTGAGGTGTAGATGACGCTATCCTTGCCCTGGTTCTTGTCCATGGTGGAGAGGAGCTTCAACTTTTGTTCAGGCTGACGAACTAAGTCCAACCCAGCAGTCACCTCAAGTTTATAACTGTGTGACGGATCATTACGAGACTAAAAAAAAAAAAAAAAAAAAAAAAAAAAATCAGAATTCGCAATAATATATATTAATAATAATATTAAAACTGCAATGCTAATTTAATAAATTGCAATTCATAAAAAAAATTATAAATATAAACTATAAAGGGAAGTAGCATAAGAAACTCACTATTCGAAAAATGCAAAAGTTAGATTCAATGAATTGTTGTTGATTTTTAAATTATATTTGAAATTAGAAAAATAGTAATGGCTATAACATTACTTTGAGAGCTTCTTAAATCAAATGGTCACATAATTAATAGGCAGCAATATAGGTAGCAACTAATGGAGTTGTAGTTACCTTGCCGATATCCTCTGGTGTGGTGAGCACTGCATCTACAGCCATGGTTCGCTGGGGCAGGGTGAGATGTATGCCAGCCTTGTGCTGCTTTACAAATGCCTCATACACATACTTGGATCCAGTGTCATCCTTGCCTAGCTGGGCCTCAACACGATGCTCAAACTCCATTTTGTTGCGGTGGAACTTAGCCTGAATGTGGAAGGCCGGAAGACCAGCAAACTTCTGCAGGTCCAGTGCAACCTTGTTCTCAATATGCATCTCCGAGAAATCTGGGGGTAAAAAACTAGATCAGCAATGAATATAAAATTATGTTCTAAAATAGTCCAGGATAGCAGACTGAAAGGAGTATGGCATATCAACTCTATACAGTCCACCATGTTCGAGATTTGAGCCAGGGACCTCTCAGACAAAACGCAGGTACTGATATTACTACACCATAGAGCTGGATTAACTTAAAATATAGCATGCAATCAAAATTTTAAAAGTGTTATAATTTCTACAATTTTCACAGTAAGTAAGAAAATAATAAAATTATTAAATAAAGAAATAAAGAGTGATAACAAGAAATCATAGTAATATGTACACTGCAATACAATTAATTATGTAAATCCAGAAATTGCTTGCTTGTTGCCTGCTCTTCTTACCGTAAGCTTTTAGGGAGTTGCTTATTTCAAGCAGTGAGCACTTGTTATCCTGGTCACAGTACTTGTCGTAGATACGCATGGTCTTATCAGTGAGCACATTGTGAATTTCAAGACTCTGCTTGCCCTTGCTGCCTGTCAGCTCGCCAGTGAGTTTTACGTCAAAACCAGTCTCAGGGTCCTTGTCCTTGCTGAGCTGCTTAGTGACGAGGCGGAACGTGGAGGTGCGACTTTCATCCCCAACCTGGAAGTTGCCTTTTCCCTCATATATCACCGAACGACCATCCTCCTTACGCTGATAGTTGGTACTGCAAAAAAGCAGACAAACATTCATCAATACTTTCATCAAGACAGGAACTTGCTAGACTAAGTATATCAATAGCACATGTTTTTCAAGGAGGAATACTCATTCAACAACAAAAGTTCCAATGAAAAATAAAAATCTAAATTATCACTTTAAAAATCAATACCTGTTTGCAGTGAAAGAATTAACTCTTTACTTATAATCTCAGTGGAGCCTAGCTTAAACCTCCAATCTTAAAATATATAAACAGCCAGTAAAAAGAAAAAATAAAATAATTAGAAATAAGATTTACAGACTGCATGGAACACTGTCCTCCAAGGTAAACTTAGCTTATAATGAGCAACAAATTTAAGAGTTTTATTATTTCTACGAAGAATTTTGTAACATTTTTAAATTACTTAATGCAACTTGGAGTATAAGGACACAATTTTTCCATGATATGAATTTAATTTTGAAATTCCAAAATATAAGAGTAATGATGCCATTGACCTTCCCCTTTAAATTTTGAAGCATGTGCCCCTTTATTTAAGATTTAACTGCAATGCTTACTGAGCAATGTAAATATAATGAAAGAGTATTTGAAGCGGCTGATATATACTGTCCTCCTTACATATAATATATGTTATACTCATAAATTATGCCTATTTGATCAGTTATCCTGGTTTAAATAATGTGATAGGTATTTAACTACTCAAAGCATTTCAAATGATTGAGAAAATGAAATAATAATAAAAGAAACTTCATATTTTCTACATAACAACAATTTTAATAAAATAACAATTATTCATACTTTTTATATAAGTGTTATCTACTATAAAAATAAATAAGATGCATTTTGCTCTGATAACGTTTATATTTAGATAAGGAATGTGTCAGAATAGCTTTTGTGTTGAAAGTGGATTTACTTCATTTTAATAACTACCAACGTCTTTCTTATTTATGAATTTCAAATGGATTTTTGTTTGAATTAAAATCAACATAACTTATATTATATAAAACTTCATTTTTCAAGCCTTAGGGAATTGGGGAATTGCCAAATATATAAGCCTGCAATGAGAGGGGGAAATGAGTAGGAACAAAGTCACTTCAGGAAATTTCCAAGTTTAATCTAAGACTTAATTGAAAGACTGTATGGTCATAAACTTTAAAAGAATTTATTATTAGCTCCAAGAGTCTTTTCTTTACATACCTTCCTTCAAAATAAGTCTTTTCTGCTGACTTGGCGGATACGTGAATGCGACGTCCTCCCTTGGCTCCGGGTTTGTTGGTCACCTCTACCTTCACCTTGTTCAACTTCCAGGTCTCAGAGTCAAGAGTGAAGACCAGAATAAAGTCGTCGAGGCCTCCGGGATATTTGGCATTGCCAGCAATGGCCAGAGAGCGTGGACTGATTATAAAAAAAATGACTTAGTGACACACCAACAAAGAGAAAAAATTACACATTAACGTAAAAGTAAAGATGCTATTTGAGGAATGACTCTTATTGTTAGACTAATTCTGGTATATAGGGAAGTGAACTAGAAAAAAATATATATTAAAAAAAAAGCAGACAGAGATGTTTGAACTGATCACAGCATAGTATGCTTTATGTTTCTAAGATAATTTGTTAATTTAAAGGAGTCTATTGAAGGTTGCAGTAAGAAATCTACGGTGGTATTCACGAAGAGTTAAGGAGCGTTTTACGGAGAGATATTTTAATATGGCCTTGTCGCGTTGAATGCACCGGTTCTCGTTAGATCACCGAAGTTAAGCAACGTCGAGCGTGGTTAGTACTTGGAGGGGTGACGCTGTAAAAAGTGACACTGCTGCCATCTACTGGCACGTGCTGTATATACGTACGGCGGCACAATTGATCACGGTGCTGCCATCTCTTAAAATATTTTCGAAGGAAGTGATCACCCCTGTAAGTTCAAATACTGCAGGCCTCACAGATCTGGTAGTCAAGCCCAGAAGAGTGCAGGAAAGGGTTCTGGGAGCCTGGTAAGCCCCAGCTCGGTCGCAAGATAACTCTTACACACAAGGTTAAATACCTGGCCACACCCGAAAGGGTAAAATGGCGTCAAGGATATTAACTTCTTTTTTTTTTATTATTATTATTTTAAGAAGCGTTTTTCTTACCTGTTACCTGGTATAAAAATCACTTCTTAAAATATATCTCCCTAAAACATTCCTTAACTCTTCGTGAATACCAACCCTAGTGATTAAACGTCTAATAAGAAAACTCTACCTGCATGCACATTCTACCTGCATGCTTTGTGATATAATTTCCCTGTATATTCTTTTTACAAGCAAGCAGAAAAGCAAACAAACAAACAAACAAATAAACCTGAGGTTATAATATATGGAAACAAACTGACTGCGTAATAAATTAGCAAATTAATGTAGAAACAACATTGTGATCAATTCAATAGATTTTCTTAATACATTCAATAAGCTTTTTTTTTTTTAATTAGTACACTTACCCTCCCCTCCCCATTGTAATTAATACTAGACACTGGTAATAAAAAATATGTGGGTTTAAATACCTTTTTTAAAGAATAACCTGTGAGGTATCAAAAGATTTCAAGAAATCAAGAGAAAGTGAATTTACTTTTACTAACAAAATTTATTTAGAATAAAAAAAAAATAATAAAAATATTTTACTATAAAATAATAAGTTGTTATATTTATTATAGGGTGATATTATAGGATGATAAAAAAAAATAATAATAATTTATTTACAGTTAGTAAGGCAAGTAAATACAGTGGAAATTCATCAGTGTTTCAGGATAAAGGTGATGATAGTAGAGTGTCTGCAAATGTGTTAAACCTACTTGGTCTCTCCGACAACAATTTGGAGTTCTCCTTCAAGTTCAGTGAAAGAGGCTTTGGTATAGCCTACGGAAACCTTGAGTATGGGGTTTGCCTGGCCTGAGCGTAGAAGAGTCATTTTAACAGCACGGCTTTGCTCACTCAGGTCAAGCTCAGCATCAATGTTGTAGTGGCGGTTCTGACCCAGCACATAGTCCACCTTGGTGTGTAGTAACTTGCCACCCTTCAGACTCTGCACACACAAATATCAGCATTAGAAAATTTTATTGTATTAGGTTGGTTGGGGTCTAGAAGATATTATTAACAAATTTTAACTGCAAGAAATCAGCACTACTTAGCTACTAAAAAAATCTACAATATCTACATAATGTTATAAGACATGAATATTATTAAGGGAACAGTGAACTCAAAATATAATAGTATTTTTACTATTTTTCTTTTGTAAATTATCTTGGTTGAAATCAAACATATAATTATATAAATCTATATGACTCAATTTCAAGTTTAAAATATGTCCCACATCCTGTACCTCATGGGTCATTTTTAATATTTCTTTAAAAATACAAGGGTCTAACCGCACTATGCCACAAAGCTGCTCAAAGGTAAAGACACTGCGTGAGACCATCTGCATCATGTGCTTGTAAGGGCCGAGATCATCACGATGATGAGCCACCTGTCACTCCAATGATGAGAGTTGACAGCGTGGCAAACTTTGATGTTGTTTATGACTTACTTTACCGCTTTCCCTCATGCTTTTTGCAGAACAATACAAGAAATAAAGGTGTAATTAATTCATAAACAACATCAAAGGTCACAGTGATATAGATGCCAATCCTAATTATCATGATGGTCCCGACCCTTATAAGCACAGAGTTGCTTCCTCGAGATTCTCACATTAGATTTGGCGTTGGCTGTACTATTAATACATATATGTAATACATTTATACATTTTTATACACTAACAAAATTATTAACTAACCTTATGGTCAATATTGATCTCGATGACTTCAAATCCTTCCACTGGAGTGTGAGCCTCAATCTTAACCTTGCCGCTGTTGGTTCCATCTCCTGGTCGCTCGGTAGTCAACTTCAGGCCAATTTCGGTGGATCCTTGCTTCAGCGTAGAGCTGCCAGTGAAAGTGACAGGAGTCTCAGAGGTGATACGCAGCAGGCTTGGGCCCCTGTAGTCAATCTTGTTGGTAAAAACTCGTGGTTCTGTCTCCTCAGGACCAAGGAACAAAGTGAATTCGCTCAGGCCTTCAGTATGTCCCTCTTCTCTCTTGAAGTTCATCACTAGCTTACTATTGTACTTACGAACTCCATTTACCTCCAAACTTTCTTGACTTGTCACCTACAAGATAAAAATAATTAAATTACTTTTCAGCCATATAATATTATTATGTGATCAACTGATCATTCTAGAACTAAATGTTAAAATGAATATATTTTCAGATTAGTTAGTTGCCTTTAAATTGAGTAGACAGTCTGCAAATAACAAAATAAAGTTAAAAAT
This sequence comes from Siphlonurus alternatus, assembly GCA_949825025.1. Lineage (NCBI taxonomy): Eukaryota > Metazoa > Arthropoda > Insecta > Ephemeroptera > Siphlonuridae > Siphlonurus > Siphlonurus alternatus. Next base: position 21,009,897 of record OX463788.1, on the reverse strand, counting down.
AATACCTTGAATGAATCCTGCTCCTGCTGAGACTGGAAGGCAAAGCTTGACTTGACATCTTCATAGCCTTCAATGGTTGACTTGAGATGCATGTTCATTTCTGCTGACTTCTCCAACTTGTTCTTAAGTGAGAACTTGCCGCTGATGTCTGATGAGAGCTTATCTCCGTAGTTACTCACTAGGCGGTACTTTGGCTCATCCAGCAGCTCGGCAGTTATAATGGTGCTCAGGGGCTGGGGTAGTGCAGAGCCTCCAACCTCAAACTGAACCAGCCATGAATCCATGAATTACACAGTAATATACCCAAAGTTTTATATATGTAACCAAACAGCAAATAATAAAAAGTCATCATCACAAAATGTTATTAAAAGAGATTTGGCCCCAAAATGAAATATGTATAATAATATATTCTAATAAAATATTGTATTAAAATCTTATCATGGAGCCGTAGTATTATGATATTTTCTTAAAGTAAAATGCAATAACTATATTTTTCGTAAGTTCATGAACTGCCCACTCCATCAAGGGCTGCACACTGTAATATCGATCTCGATTGTTTTTTGAAATAGTTTAGTCCTAGATTTTCAATTTTCCATTTAGTTATTTGCAACTTTGACCCCGAAATTTTCATGAAAGGAGTGATTCTAAAATTTTGAAACTTTACAAACAGCAAGATAAGGGGTTTACAAATTATGTATGGGGTGTGAAAATATCAAGAAAAACTTATTTCTATTGCATTTAATTTGAATTTTACAATGATATAGCAAATGGGGTGGACTACTATTTTTCTTCACACGCTTCGCAAAGCGCAGGCCTTGATGGAGTGGGCAGTGGTTCATGACAACACAATGTAGCGGGAAAAGTTTTGAAATTGAAAAAAAAATAATAATAATAACAAGAGAACGATAGAAGGATATAATTTGACATGGAATAAATGCACTGTCTTTATAGTAAAAAAACATTAAAAACATAAGCTCATCTTCACTTCTACTTTATTTTATATGGATTATATTAGTATACTATAAATATATAGTTTAAATTTTATATGGTTACACATATACATACATAGTTTGCTGTTTAGTACACAAGACACAGCTAAATCAATATATATATATATATATATATATATATATATACCTTGTAGTCAATGCAGTGATTTCCCTCGACCTGTCGGTTGGTGATACTTAGCAGCAGCGTGATATCCTTCTTGCTGGGGGCAACAAGGTTCAGCTTGCCACTCACATCATACGTTGGTAGGGTGAAGCCGGCAACACGAGAATATCTGCCTTCATAGTTTAGTTTTGCTCCTGTAGCACATTACAGAACAGTGTAAGCAAATAAAGAATTACACTCGGTAGCAAGGCAGGGAAAATTGATCTCATTTTACATTAAATTATTATTTTTGTATTTTTATTTTGATAAATGATGCATTATAATATGAAACTGCCAGTTTGGATATGGTTCAGAATTTTGGACTTACTAAAAGTATTTTTCTTACTGTCAGGATTGATTTACAAAATTCTGTTCTAAGACTAATTATAGTATAATTATAATTAATCAAATCTAATTTATAAAAAAAAAAATACAGAGGCTAAGAGCAACTCTATCAACAAAAGGATAGATAACCCATAAAAACATGATTTATCAAATTATTGAAAGCTGAATCGATATAATGCTATATTCAAAAGGTTCATAGAAAAAGAAAGAGATAACCAAAATTACACTGTTGTGTTTTGTTTTTGTTTTTTTTTGTCAAAATCCACCTTATAAATAACATTGGAGGAACATCAACTAAGTGCTGAAAAGATTTTTGAGTGCATTTACTTTAAAGTTAAAATTACATTATATTGATCACAATAATACTAAATATATCACTATTGTAGGGATATATGTAGATCTCCAATAATAAGTCTTTCTCCTCATGATATTGATGTTAAAAAATGAAATGTGTTGCTGTTTTTTTGACAGATTTAACAAACTCTTAAAACATCTAAATGTTTTAAAGAATTCGATACTCTTATTTTTGGGGATTTTAACATAGATACAAGTTGTACTAATAACACAAATACTAAGGAACTACAGTTTATACTGCTTAGTTATAACTTAGATATAAAAGTTACCTCCGCAACAAGAGTAAACTCTTTTTCAAACCAGGAATCTATTATTGATAATGTGTTGTTTACTAGCCTCAGCAAAGAAGAATTTGAGGTCACTGTGTTATTAAAGACTTTTTTCTCTGATCATTATTCACAAAAAATTGTAATTAAACATATTGTTCCTCCAGTTAATTTTATTTTAGCAGAAAAAAGTTATTACACTGAACAAAAATGAATCTATTCTATTCTATTGCTTAACTCATATTATTACTGCAGACCTTTTCAACTGTTGTTATTTTTTATACATATTTTATGTATCTATTTTATTATTACATGTTGTTGTTGTTTCTAGCTAAAATTAAATAATTAAGCATTATTTACTAACTGGTATTTAATGTGAATAAGTAAAAAATATAAATAGCAGTGGCTGCTAATAAGTGGGTGAGCTGCAGAGCCTTCACAAATGGCTGTGTAAATTTAATACAAATTAGTGTTTCAATCTTTAATGTGTAGAAACAAACATCAAGAAGTAAGGATTTCAAAGGTCAAAGGAAGAGGAGGGGGGGGGGAGCTCTCCAGCAGCGTCCTCATTCCATCTCCATTCCCTCACAATTGTTATATTGTTAAATTGATAGTAATCATGCTATCTCTTATCTCTCGATCATGAATGCATCAGTGAAATTTAGTTTCCAACTTAAAGTCACACAAACAATGACAATTTAACTCGGGATAGCAAGGACATCACTGCTTTGTGAGAGCATACCTGATCCATCATCCAGTCTGAGGTTAGTTGTAACACCGTGTCCATCCTTGGGCTGAAGCTGTGACATGTCTGAGAACACTTTGATTTTCTGTTTGGATGGCAACTCCAACACGGAATCCAAACGATAAAGCACACCCAAGTCTGTGGGCGTACGGCACGGAGTCACTCCCTTTAGTGAAAGCACATATTTCTTTGAGATGACTGTCACAGTACTCCTGCAACAAAAACAAAGTAAGAAGCAACAACAAAACTTGGAATAAAATGAAATTTTAATTACATTTCCCATCATCATGAATTTCCCATCATCACAGTAGGTGAATGATTCAAAATGGTAGAGGATAATTGAATAATTTGGTGTAGGACCAGAGGGGTCTTTGCAGCAACTTAAAATAGAGCTAATACTAATTAATTAACTTAATGACTCCAAAATTATTGATTTAATATTTTCTAAATTAATTTTAGTTCTCCTACATATGGAACCAAAATTCAACAATTTCTATCCCCCATATAGATTCTCTAGAAAAGAATCCAAAGTCAGACTTAATTTGTTATTTAACGGGGGGGGGGGGGGGGAGTTACCTGACAAAACCCTTGATTTACTTGAAGAAAGTTTATGGACAAGTGGTATGAAAAAAATGCAATAGCTTTCCATAATGTGAGCTTAAACCTAATACCAGAACGTTTAAAATAATTTTGTTATGAAACCAGTTTCCTTTGAGGATCACAAGAAAAACTCTTATGAGATTTAACATTGAAGATGATCTGGTTTTGTATAGTAAAATTATTTTTTAAACGCCTGTGGTTAAGGCTGGTCAGTGAACACCGTTTTATATATATATACAGTATATATCTTTGACCATCTACCTACTACAAACTTTCTTCCAGTAAGTAAATTGAGGGTTTTTCTTAAGCTCCATGTTAAATAACAGGTTCAGTTTTACTTTATTATTATTTTTTTTTTCTGGAGAACCTATTGGTGATAGAATTTCTTGAATTTTGATTCCATATATATGGAGGAGCATTAGAACTATTTCAAAAAAATCTTAACTCAAAAATCTCGGGGTCATTGAGTTGGCATTAGCTCTATTTTAAAAACCATTGCAAAAATGTTGCATAAAAAAGAAACAAAAGCTTATTTAGTCCCCCACCCCCCTCCTAAAATAAATAATTTTTCCGAAGAAAAATAAAGGGACTAATTTTTCATTTCAGTAATGATTTTTATTTTGATGTGTCATCATTTCAACAACACTGCCAATGATTTGTATCAGATACAAGCTAGAACCGAATGCACTTACTTGGTATCATATGTCCGTCCATCCTTTGCTAAGTCAATGTTTGACTCAACAGTGATCTTCTTGCTAGGATCCTTGTCTGCATTCAATAAGATTTCCAGATTGGCCACACTTGCAGTCGCTTTGTCTCCAGGCTTCAAATCACCTGTGATCTTCACTTTCCGATCCAGCTTAGGAGAGAACAGATCCACCTGTGGATACAGAAGTTACCATGAGAATCACCTCACGCTATTTCTGACTTTAGATACAAAATTGTTTAATTTTATATAAAATTACTATAAATTCATATAATCATAGTAACAATTTAAATAATAAATCGAAAACATTAGGAATTAAAATTTTAAAATAATAAAAAAAAAAAAAAAAAAAGAAAAAAAAAAGAAAAGAAAAGTTGAAAATCCTACCAAAGTTATCTCGCGTTAGTCACATCCCGATTTATGAACTAAAGAATACATAAAAAGGTTATAAAAAAATTTATTTCAAATTAATTTTAGTCCTTAAGGTAGAGATAATATGTATCAGCTGGCCCAATGCTAAAAAAATCCCATTCATAAAAATTATGAAAAAAATTTAAAATGTTCTCCTCAACATCCCCTATCAGTAGGTAAAATATCAGGTATACAAAAACGAGCTAGTTTTCGAGTTATTAATTTTTAAAGTTGACTAAATTAACATGGAAGTTCCATTTTTCCATGTTAAATTAGAGAACTTTAAAAATTAATTACTCGAAAACTAGCTCGTTTTTGTATACCTGATTTTTTACCTACTGATAGGGGATGTAGAGGAGAACATTTTAAATTTTTTTCATAATTTTTATGAATGGGATTTTTTTAGCATTGGTCCAGCTGATACATATTATCTCTACCTTAAAAAGATCTGTTTTGGAGTAATAATATTAGGGCATCTTCAAACAATTAAGTCCATAACAATATGAAATGTGATGAAATAATCAAGAAAGGGTAAAAGTAAAAAATAAAAATGTAAATTCAATCGATTTGAAAAAAATAGAAAGTTGTGACGTCACTGATCAACAAAAGATTGTTGATGAGCTTGGTATTTTTTTTTTTTTTTTTTTTTTTAGTCTAGTATTAATGATAAATTTAAAAGTAAGTCAAATTTGAATAAAAACAATTCAACTCATTATGAATATGCATCTAATATAACATAAACCCTAATTCAATATTTTATAGTCCTACTGTCCACAAGAAATAAAACAAAATTAAAATGTTTTAAAAATAAAAGGTCTCATGGTTTTGGTCACATACCAGATTTTTACCATTACCCTGCCAATTTGTTTATAAAAGTGTATATTTTGTTAAAAAACATGAGTCTGAATATTTTGTTCAGTGCAAGGAGTTCCATTATAACACAAGAAATAATTAAGTACATAATAATTACACCCGTGCAGTGTAGATTACAAATTTATAATAAATAATAAGGGCCTTTATTCCATGTTAATTAAATTATACAATGAACTTCCACTGTATGTAAGATAAAACTTATACCACAGTATGTTGATTTTATAATAGCGGTAAAAGTATTATTGATAAAAAATGTTTTTACTATGTCTCTATGTTACATTTAATTTTTAAACATGTATTTGGGATGTTTCTCAACATTTCATGCAGCGTGCATTTATCACCATTGTGCATGTATTTTTGAAAATGATCATTTTAAAGAATTGAATTGTGGACCAATAAGATGACTACAACATAACTACATCACTGCTAAATACCTAAATACTAGAGCTTGCTTGTGTTTTAAGAAATGTTGATGCACACCAGGCGCGGATCCAGAAAAAAAAATCGGGGTTTGGGGGAGGGGGGGGGGGCTGCCTCCATAAGGCCAATGTTAAAAAAAAAATAAAAAATTGGGAGTGGGGGAAATGTCTATACTGCCTATGTTAAATCCAAAATTTCGGGGGGGGGGGGGGCTACAGCCCCCCCAGCCCTTCCCCTGGATCCGTGCCTGATGCATACAGAATAAACTTGAAGTGATTTGTCAATGAAACTTAATAACTTCTATCTGATAACGTTTAGAGACAGAGATAGTAAACCCCATCTCTAATGGCTTATTTGTAAAATGGCTTAAACACCACTGTAAGAAAAGAAATACACATTATGAAATAGGATTTAAGTGAAATGCAATAAAACTCACCTTGAGTGTGCCCTCATTCTTGTTCTTAGAATGGCTGAAGGCACCCGTGCCCTGAAGATATCCTTTAAGAAGCAGTTCGAATCCACCAGTAAGAGGATCTCCTGCATGTGTGGCTTCTCCTTTGATGATAAAGAAGTCTTCCGAGCCCTTGGTCAATTTCACGTGGCCCTCACAAGACTGCAGGTTGGACTGAATACCAGTGCACAGGCTGGGAAATACACAGAATAGCAAATAAATTGACCGAACAAAATATATTCAAAGGAAAATATTAACAGTCATACGTGTAGTAGTTAATAAGATTTCCTCAGTCATTTTGCTATGCAATATAGACGCTTTTTGAACTTTATTACTGTGATTATATAATACAGTAGGTATTACAACATTTTTTCTCAATTTAAAAAAAATACACAATATTATGACTAATAATGTTAAGTTTAACTAATATTACATACGTGTATGTGTCTGGGAGCCCACTTATGGTGAAAACGGACGTGAGTTTCAGCTTGAGGTCATTTTGCTGCAGCCGGTGAGTTAGATCTGTGATGACCTTGAACGAGCTACCTTTGGGCTGTAACTTCACTTCAAGGTGTAGCTTGGAAGTGTCAACCGTGACAATCTGACGACCTGCATTCACTACAATGGTCTGGCCAGCAGCCCCACACTAGAAACACAAGCACAATAGCTAAAATAAAAACATAATCACCACACCTCAACATGGCCTGAGTTTGCACTGCATCACATCCTTAAAATTTAAAACAATTTAATAATAATAATTTAGAGGAGGTAATATGCTGATTTTGTCCTACTAAAAACTCCTGACTATTAGCTTTTGAAGAGCAACATCAAATAAAAAATGAAATTATTTCAACTCGATTAGTTTAGAGGACATTTTAGAGGCGTTTTTAATGGCATAAGTGATGCCTTTACCTTAAAACCAAGTTCAAATCCGCCAGGGTCTTTAGGGTTTTGCTGTCCTTCTGGTCCAGGAATACCGAACTTGAGTGAGAATTCTGAGGCAAGTCTGTGCTGGTCAAGGCCTCCTTCCAGAATGTAGTGCAGGCTCTTGCGAGTTGCTTCTGCATCAAACTGTCCCTTCACCTCCAGCGCGGGATAGCTCACTTTAACATGATGAAAAAAAAAAAGTTCAGCAAAGGCACCTTCTTTTTGCTGTGATGAAGATAACACTAAATAATCAACCCATGTGAAGTTACAAAAGAAATTTTAATGAACAATAATATTGATGAATGTGAGATGTATTTTTATCATTTATTATTTTTATTATTCAAGTACTTATTCTATCTTACTTGTTTCGTTGAACTTTTTCCTCCACTTGGTTGCTTAATAAAAGCGACAGTTTCGTGAGAGAATCTTCTCACTTCCTCAGGCTTGCCAAGACTAAAGCATCTCGCCCGTCTTGACGTTGTTGCTATACCGATCACACATGTGTTTTGTACCGTTAGGTGCAGTGACGTAGAGGGTTTTGCACCTAACGGTACAAAACACATGTGTGATCGGTATAGCAACAACGTCAAGACGGGCGAGATGCTTTAGTCTTGGCAAGCCTGAGGAAGTGAGAAGATTCTCTCACGAATCTGTCGCTTTTATTAAGCAACCAAGTGGAGGAAAAAGTTCAACGAAACAAGTAAGGTATGTCTGAACCTCTGCTAACAAATTTGTTCACTACTTATTCTATATTACAACTTCAACTTAAAAAGAAAAATTACTTTCCATGAGTAAATTATTATCAGATTTAAACATTAAATCTAAGTTTCCAGAGCCAATTTTAGGTTAATTTGTCATGTCACCTTGGTTCTTGGTGGTAAGTTCAAAATCCTTGGACCCTTCACCTCCGACAAACTTAAAATATTGGCTCAGACTGACACAGTTGACTTCACTCTTCAGGTCATTGCCGTGGTGTACTTTCAGTTTGTTCTCCAACTGTTAAAGTAAAATCGCTCAATACACATATCTTTAGCATCAACAATTAATGAGGAAACAATAATTTCCAATAATAATAATAATAATAATAATTACAATAATTTGTAATTTGCTGACTGTACTACTATTTCAAATTACAATAATTTAAAAGAGAAAATCTTGTGGTCACAAGTTAGCGAAACGTCTTGAAAAAATGTAAATAATTTAGTGCTAACCTGTGACCACAAGATTTTCTCCTGCTGTGACTTTTTCGTTCGGTAAGGCCTTGCTGGTTATTCCTATACTTTTCTTTCAATAATTTATATCAACCTTAATGGTTAATTTTCCTTAAATTAAATTGAATAATTATTTAAAAGGATAATAATAGAAGATCTATAATAAATCCATAAAAAAATTGTTAATATTTGATCAAATATCACATATAGAAATTAATTTTAAAATAATTAATTTATGTGTTTATGCACTCACCAGCCCCTTGCCGTGATTGAGATCATAGTTGATGGCGAATGCTAGGTCAGGGTACTGCGAGCTGTGAGCCTCCAGGAAGGTGTGATAAGTGTCTGTTCCTTGCTTGCCATTTAACTTAATACTCACAAAGTGAGCCAGGTTGTCATACTTGAATTTCATATCCATGTCATAGTTTGACTCTAACTCTAATTTTTTATGTGAAATAAAGCCATCCGTCTGATACTTGCCCTTGGGAGTGGTCAGACAAAGAGCTGAGAATGTGTATTTGAATTGCTTTGCTTCTTGATTGCGGTCCACAGTGATAGTCCCTACATAAAGAGACAAATTTTAGCGACATGCTTGTTACTTTCAAAGCTGACAGACTTGAAGTTAACTTTATAAACAATATAGAAAAATAAGAGCAAAGTATTTTTCTCCTTATCAAAAAATTAATGCAGAAATCAAAATTGTATAATCTATACAAACAAAGAACTGGTTCTTTTAGGTGGTATATCAGTTAAATTAAAGAGAACTTACCATCTAAGAAGTAATTTTGATCTCCCAAATTGGGACTCGACCCTCCAGTTGAATCTGATGCCGAATATTCAAGAATTGGCTTGTAGACAGCATGAGTTTGAGGGTTTCCTGTCACCTGAAGCCCAAGGCGAGCCACAAACTTTTCGTTATCGAGGATTAAAGTCCCTGTCAGTGAATGTTCCTGGGCATTGTTGATCAGCTTGCCTGCAAGAATTGTTGTTTTATTTATTTATTTTTATTATTTTAGTTTACATGTGCAAAATGAGTTGGGTTATTCTATTTCCCAGTTATTTTTTATTAAACTTAAAATTTGATCTTGTAATTTCATTGCTCACTAATGTAAATACATGTAACATGTAACACTAAATTATGTAAGTGTATAGATAAACATGTTGAGAGAATGAGTGATGAACGAATTGCAAAACAGCTAGGTGTTTAAAGGTAGTGTACAAGCCATGAAAGGATTAGGTAGACCTAAAAAGGTTTGGTTGGATGTGATTGCAGAATGTTTGAAGAACAGAAGTGTTAAAAGTACACAGTGTAATAGAGAGTGCAGAAGGCAAAAGAGTGTTATGAGTATTTCTGAAGCAAGTGGAGTATGCAAGAATCGAGTGCTTTGGAGGGTAATTTGTAGACGGCCGAGGTAATAATGCTGCTGGCTTACCCCGTAAAGGGATATGGCATCATGTTATGTATGTATGTATGTATGTATATGTAGATAAACATATATGTACATAAAATGTGTAAACACTCTCAAAATGTAAATACAGTACCTTGTTATTATAATAATATTACATAATTTATCTAAAAAACAAAAAACTGGGCAAAGTGATTTTTTCCATGAATCAATTTCGAAAGTATATAATTTGAAATATTTAAAACTGGTTTACTTTGAATACGATTTTCTTTGATTTTCTATTAATTATTTCTTATAAAGTTCCTTTGTGGGGATAATCTACTCATGCCGACAGTATATTTGTCTGCCTAAAACAAATTATTAGAAGTATGCATAGCAAGATAAAGTTACAAAAAAAGTGGTAGCAACTTAACGAATTAAATATTTCAAATATTTATATTTTTATGATTACACAATTACGCAAAAGAAACTATGTATATTTCAAATTAGTTAAAATATAAAATGGTCATAATACTATATATAGACAGTAAAATTTAGTTAATGAAAAATTTGAAGCAAACTAAAATTGGACGCTTCTCTCTGAACTCACTATTGTACAGTCGTCACCTCGGAAAATTTCCCTTTGCAACCTTGTTACTCACCATCAACATGCCCTTTAAGAATAACACAGGGTATGGTGATTAATAGATTAACAAAGCCACAAGTGGGAAATTTTCCAAAGCGACAAGTGTACAACAAATTTCCATTGAAAAAAAAAAAAAAAAAATACAAATTACCTTAGAAAAAATTATACATAATTATAATTATCTATATAATTCTCTATATATTATATACTAACTTAAGTCAGCTTTGTCATCTAAATGACATTGATGCAGGGGTCATATAAATACATTTCTATTAATATCTATTAACAATTAACAGATACATATTATATAAATTGAAATATATCTAGCAGATAGATCTAAGTCTAATTACAAGTATGAGTTAATACTATTATTATTAATGTTGCTGTTGATAATATAAATGTATTTCCCCTGCATCAAGTACTAATTTGTTCTACTAATTTGTATATCTTTTTTTTTTTTTTTTTTTTTTCTCAGCATATGGATAAAGGAAGGGAATGGCTTTAACTTTTATATTTTTATTGATTCATAATTAATGTCAAAATTATTATTGCATCCCCAAAAAAATTACAACACCTACTGCCTTCTAGGAGTTCTAACAAGTCCTGATGGTTGACGTTCAAAAAAGGCATCAAGAAAAGTGAGGCTTATGTCGTCATGTAGGTACGCTCGCTCAGCAGCCGGCAAGACCTCAGCAGCATTACTGAGCGTGCCACATGACAATACAAGCCCCATTTTTCTTGATGCCTTTTTTGAATATCAATCATCAGGACTTGCTATAACTCCTAGAAGGTGAAAGAAGGGTCGTGACACTTTTTTGGATTTTTTAGGTGAAGCCTTTGCCTTCCTTGAGGTAAATATGTGTATTCTGCAACTTCAATGTACAAACTAGTATTTAATGTGGATAAATAAGTTAAAAAATTCAGGTGTATATGATTTGTAGTGAAATTGCTCTGTGTTGCTTATTAATTAACACGGAAAAAATATTAAAATTAAACAATCTTATTATGAATGATACAACCCAAATATGAAACAAAACAAAAAAAACTCAAGATAAAGTCCATTACTGTAAATATTTTGTGCTTACCAGAAACAGAAGCAGATTTTATGGGAGAGATGACACTGAGCTTGACTTCGTAGTCGGGCTTACGTTTGGCTTCAAACTTGAAGGACACAGTACGGTCTACCTTAGAGTTGGGAGTGCTGAACGTGAGCTCAAGAGAACGTTCATCATCACCTAAAAGCAATAAGAACATCTTCTATGAGCTTGAGACTATGTCAATATCTTAATTACCACAATGAGCTGGCACAAAGCTTGTAATATGCTTATATAAATGTTGCCAATATTAAAGCAATATTATGTTAATTACTACAGGGAATTTAAGGAAAGTAACACAAGAATTAATTATAATAAATTAAATAATTGTAAGTGTAATTAAATTTATTTAAAGTAAAGAATATGAACAACCAGCAAGGCCTTATCAATCGAAAGAGCTAGCCAAAGAAGTTTTTCCTATGTTGTGACTTTTTCAGTCGGTAAGGCCTTGCCGGTTATTCCTATCCTTTACCTTAAATACTATATTGGAAAAAAAAATGATATTACTAATAAAATTGCAACTCACTATCGTCATTGTATAATGCCTTCACGTGGTAACCAGTGAGAGAGGTGTCATCTTTCTCTACTCTAACCACAACCTTGGCAGGTCCGTCCAAAGGGAAGAATGGCCCTTTCTTGGGAACGCCCTCAAAGGGGAAGCCCAGGTCACCGCAGAAAGTCAGACCAATAAGGGGAGACAGCTGATCAAAGCACCCGTGGTAGTCACGCCTATAATAATCAGATAATCAGTACCTTAGTAGAGAATTCAAACGAAACATTGTTTATATAAAATGCAGATAGGATATTAAATTTGGGTCTTCAACATGTACTGTTGCTTCTATTTTCTTAATTTACTATATTTCATTATATTTGGGTTCACGAATATCCTAAGTAGTTCAGGAGCTATACATAATAATAATATAATATATAATATAATATACAGTAGCATATTTAATGCATTTAATGAATGTTCACGAGTCCTGTAGCTCAAATTTCTGCCATGAGGAGGGATGTTAAATAAAAACTGTCTACCATACAAGACTGAAGGAAAATATATTGAAACACAAGAAAAATCTCATTGATTGTGCCAGGCAAGGTAGTTCATGAACGAGTTTCAAAGAGTTTTAAAATTGATTGTTTATGAGATTATAATCACTGCAGCTTTAGCAAAATAATAAATGATAAAGTTGGAAGTAGAATTAAAGTATTTAAATAATTGCAAGTTAAATTGGGAGAGTTCATAATTATTTTAAAATATACTGTGCTATAAAAATTTGGCATATTCTTACTACCATTTCTGACCGCATAAAGATAATAACAAGAAATGCTGAAAGTGCTTTAGGAGCATGCTTACTCCTGCTGGAAGGTTTAGTTTCATACCTCTGCACGTTGAACTGAAGGGTGGTTTCTGTTGGAGCATTACCGCGGTCCTTTGAGGTAACAAACAGCTCAGACTTGGCAGTGATGATCTCCTGCTTAGACAGTGGGGTGCCAATGTTGAGGTCAAAGCCCTTGCCGTTGAGAGTCTTAAGGGTAACATCCACACCAGTAGAAGTGTGCAGAGTGGCCGCATGTTTGAGACCAGCAACAGCAGCGTAAAAGTCCAGCTGGATATCACCAGCAACTTCAATGGCAGCACTGCAGCACCACAAAGTACACAGATGCATAAATTAATTTTCTATATTGATAACTGCATGATATATTGGAGGTTGGATGGAAGAGTGGGCCATCCGCCTCTATAATAAAGACGATTTTATTATTATTATTATAACTGTGTGACTGTATTTTGTCATCTGAGAATATAATTAATTAATAACAATTTATAAAATAGTTTAGTTTTAGTTTTACAGTATTTAAAACAAATCTGCCAACATGATTCATAAAATTGTCTTTATTTAGGGCATGATTGAGGCCACAGACCAATCACTCTTCCATCCAACCAAGGAAAAGTTTTCAGTAATATTCAGAAATATTTTTTTAAAGGCCTTATGAACCTTTGCACAAAATTAAGTACACGGTTAGCTTTGCTTTAGTATGATTCGGCTGCATAATTTTTTTTGTTTCAGCAGCACAAATATCAGAGATAATAGCCGATGAAAAGGAACCTGTGACGTCACTCACGCTCATTCAGCGGCGACAATATAGGGAAATCCCTGCAAAAGATAGGTTCACTCCCGCTGCAACCACGGCCACAATTTTACTTCTGGAATTTTGAAACTTTACCAGGGCAGTCTTGATAGTATTTGTCAAATAGGCTGAAAGATTTTTTTTTATGACATTCATACAAACCGAGTTATTGGGGTAGAAAGAGGAGCAAAAATGTTGTATAGGAAAACAATGTTAAATTTTTAGCATATCTTTCAACCGCAATAACTCTATCTGTACACACGCCACCAAAAAAATTCTTTCAGTCTATTTGACAAATACTATCAAGACTGCCCTGGTAAAGTTTCAAAATTCCAGTAGTAAAATTATGGCCGTGGTTGCAGCGGGAGTGAACCTATCTTTTGCAGGGATTTCCCTATATTGTCGCCGCTGAATGAGCGTGAGTGACGTCACAGGTGCTTCTTCATCGGCTATTATCTCTGATATTTGTGCTACTGAAACCAAAAAAATTATGCAGCCGAATCACCCTGAAGCAAAGCTAACCGTGCACTTAATACTGTGAAAAGGTTCAGAAGGCCTTTAAGTATCATGTTTTTGTATCTACCTGCATATACCAACCTTCTATATAAATACTCAAAAATGAATATAAAATAAATAAATGAACTTAGAGAATAAAAAAATTAAAAAATGTTGTTTTTTTTTCAGATATCTTTGAGCCAGGTAACTATTTTTAAAAAGTTATCATACTCAAATAAAGTCTAAACTTTAGTTATTATTAGCAAAGACACTTGCATGTTGATGCCTGAATAAGTTTACAATAATTTTTTAAACAACTGAAACAACTTGAAAAAACATTAGACAAGTATTTTTTATATATATAATTGAGACCGTCTGCTTCAAAACCAGCTCTTTGACTTTTCGATAATTAAGAGCTATTGAGTACATAAAGGACCAAGAGATGGCGCTTAGCGCTGAAATTTTGGTGAGAATTCAGCAGTACCTATAGCATTGGGAGAATCACAAAAACAACAAATTTTATATGAAATACATCTTTTACGAAGTTGAAATATTTTTTTATATTTGTCCGAACGTATTTGACAACTAATTATGGTGTTGTCACTTCTGTAAAATTATGCTGTTGCTGCTGAGAGAGCATTTACATGATTTTACAATGTTAAACATATACAATGGGCCTCACTAGACACACGTAGTTCAGCTGTTTCCCGTCAGTTTCTGCGAGAGGCGCTACTAACTTTATGACGTCAATATTCCTTATCGCAACACCTGAAAGGTAGACTTTATCAGAAAGTTTATGAAAGTGAAGCAGACAGTTTCAACTATATAGGCATTTTCCTCATTCCTCCAAAATTGTTGTAACATTGCCAGTGGCGTGCGGTGGCTTTTTACTTAGAGTAATCGCAAAAGAAAAAAGACCAGCCCCCACACGGACGGCGCGTAAGCGCCCACCCCTAGCGTGCCGCAGGTGCGAAATTTTTGGATGCCATGCCCCTTTTTAAAAAATTTAATTACACTTTTAATTGTAAGTATTTACAATATATATCAAAATAAACATATCATACATTGAGTCATGGAATTGAAGATAAAACTCTTAAAATAAATTACAACTTATGTTTATAAATTTAATGACGCATTTGGATCGATAGCTAGCTAGTATTCACAAATTAAAAATTAGTATTTTATTCTGGGACAGCAATCAAGGCCCTTAAATAATTAGATTAATTTTAGCATACAAAATGTACATACAGGATATAAAGTAAAAATGGATTCTGAAAAAATCTCGTCCGTTCTGTACGTAATTTTGATAATTATAAATATATATAATATATATTATAACAAATATTTTTTGTACATTTGAAACCATAAAATAATTAAAATTGTCTAACCCTGTTATTAAAACCAGAAAGTATGAATTTTATAATTCAGATCACTTTAAACTTTTTCTTTTTTTGTTTAAAACAATTAAGTAGGGAGCAAATTTACGTAAAAATTAATTTAAAAATCAAAATTATAGAATGTATGCATAATTATAACAAATTAACTTCAAAATCTGCGCGCGAGTTTATTATTATCTTTTGCGCCGACGATCGGAAATCTTCGGCAATCCGAGCAGGTCCAAGAATCGCTACGAGCTGCGATGTAGAATCCTGTGTTATCGGGATAGGCCACTTCCCCTACTACCCTTCTCGCTCTTTGCATTCCCTGCAATGGCGCCGTATGGTTGCACCCCAGCTTGGTCGCGATGCGGTAGAGTGGGGGTATACAGGAAACGCGCGAACTTATAAGAAACGTTTGAAAAAAATTTACTGCATCTTGATGTCAAGTGTATCAAAAGACACAGTTTCTCTACAAATGCAATAAAAAAAAGGTTTTCGTCAAAAACCCAGGGCAACTGGCGGTTATTGCGATTACATGGACCGCACGCCACTGAACATTGCCTTTTGGAGACAGCCCCCCCGCACCCCCCCTCTCCCCCGAAATTTGGATCTGGATCCGCACCTGGAGGAGAGCACTCTCTTGAAAATGGAATCCTTAGATTTTATTTTAATCCCATTGTCATGTTAAATACCACTTCACTAAAAAGCAGAAAAAAAATTGCCTCAGACATGCTACTGGCTTACCCCAAAAGGGATAATGGCATCATGCTATGCATATTTATGTATCATGTTATAAACACTACCATGTTAAATAATACAAAATATGTCCCACTAATATTGGAATTGAAATTTCATTTTGAATTAAGTAGTTTTTCAATGGATAAAAATTTTCAATATAAATGCAGGCAGCAAAACCTCAATGTATTTCATTCAGGAACTTGTTGGTCATTCTACCCATCCCCTCCCCGTTGCATCCTCTCACTTACTTATATGTAACATCAGAAATGAAGCATATAATATATATATATATATATATATATATATATATATATATATATATATATATATATATATATATATATATAGAGAGAGAGAGAGAGAGAGAGAGAGAGAGAGAGAGAGAGAGAGAGAGAGAGAGAGAGAGAGAGAGAGAGAGAGAGAGAGAGAGAGAGAGAGAGAGAGAGAGAGAGAGTAAAATATTGTACTCTATATATATACATGTTCAGTATCTATGTCTATGTATCTATTCATCTCAGCTTCTACATAAAATAAAATAGGAATATATTGGCATATATATATTAACCTTGGCATGATGTTGAATCTCATTTGAGCATTCTTGGGGTCTTTGACAATGGCGTGGATGTCAAAGTTACCAGCTAAATGCAGATGCAAAGCGGCAGTACTTGAGGCCACCAGACGCAAGGGGAAGCCAGTTGCAGTCGGATATACCAGCTCAGCATCAAACAGCACCAAGTGTTGCTTCAGCTCATACTGCATTAAAATAAATACAAGCAAATATTAAGCAAGTACCAAACAATAAATAAATAATAATAAAATTAATTAATTAAAATAGAGACCAAAGTGTAACTAAACTAAATTTGAGTTCTTAAAATAAAGCTACAATTTGACTATAAAAACATCCTGTAAATCTTATTCTAAATTGAACCCCAGAACAGACTTTATCAACAAAAAGCTTCAGAATAATGTAATTCCCATATCTAATCATATAATAACAAATAAGAACCTTAAAAATGGTTATATAAAGGCAAATGAGTGTAATGCAGAAAAATAATATATAAAATCAAATACATTATTACCTCATAATTCTTGGCCTTGTTGATAGCATTGTCAACAGCATCAAACACCTTGTCCACTAGAGCAGAGGGGCTGAGAGAGCTGGGATCTCCATAGTAAGACATGAATGCAAGCTCGGCACCAAACAGCTTCAGGTACACATCCAGATTAACATTGTCAGCATCGCCATGCATCTGCACCTGAAAAATCAAGACAATGTGTTGTATTGAGGATCCATAGTTAAGAAAGTTCTATGAAAAAAATTTAAAAGCATGCAGTTTATTTACTTTCGCAGCCATTTTATCAAGGTCTGCCTTAGCAACAGACCGACGTCCTCGAATGGTCTTGCTTGCACGAGCTTTGATCTTCTCTGCCAGTTCATTGACAGTTTCCTTGCCAGTGTCAAGCACTTCATTAGGGGAGTGGGTGTTGAAGTAGCCTTTTGGACCAAAGTAGGATTCTAGAATGTGTTCAAGGTTCTCTGCACGTAAGCCAACCTGAAACATGATATTTATTAACATTGCATAATTTATTTTAGATGGTTGAATGAAATGAAACGAAAAGTATATATGCATGGATGATGCCTGTGAAAAATATTGTAAGGAATGTGAATTTTTATCAGCATAATTTACACATAAAAGTTGTTTCAACAAAATTGAGACCAACAGCTTCAAAACCGGCTCTTTGCAATTTCTGATGAACTATAATTTCTCTGTACTTTTATTAACCGATAGTACTAAACTGAAGACGAAAAGATGAATAATATGTTAAACTGCTGCATAATTTTGACAGTGTTTGAATTTGAGATACAAACCTCTAACAAGTTGAAGGAATGTCCGAAGAGGTTGGTGGTGAGGTTGAGGCTGGTGAAACGAGGCAAGAAGGAGTTCTGGGAGAAGATGACATTAGCTTCAGCAGAGGCAGCTGCATTAGCCTGACCAAAGGCATAGCTCAACTCAGCATTGCTCGAGAACTTGCGTGTGTCAAGTGAAAATTTGTTAGCAGGAGTTCGTATTTTGCCCAAGATCTTACGAGCTTCAATCTTCTCAGGATTACTTGAGGCACGCAGGTTCCGTAGGTGAGTCACAATGAAAGATCCAACTGAAATGGGGGATAAAAATTAGCTTCAATAAATCTTTTGACACAAATTTAACTTAATTATTGCAAAGAAAATATAGATAACTTCTTTAAAATGCAACTAAAAATAAAACAAAAATATTCATCATAGATAGCTTAAGGCAATACTCTTTTTACTACTAGAACTTTATGGTGACCTTAATCCTTGAACTGAATAAATCATATACCAGAAAAGAAATTATCTATTCATTTGATGAAAGATACAATATACATTTCTTTATCCCTAATATCAAATAGATGACCTTGAGTTATTTATGTATCACTGTGTTTTGTTTCTTCCAATGTTATGCCTTTAACAACCTCAAAATCGAGTGGAAACCCTCAGTTATCTTTAAATGATGATGATATACTGTAGCAGTATGTAATATGATATATAGTATGTTTTAACTTGATTATAAATTAAGATGTTGGAAGCATAATAAAATCTTTAAAAAAAATCCTATAGTATTGTATTGAGTATAAACATAAATCAAAAACCTCTAACCATTTTTGAAATAAGAAAGCTCCATGCAATTTTCTCATTACTCCCATGCAAGTCAGTAGTTTTATTCACCTTGGTTAACAGGTTCCTTGTCAAGCAGCTCCTTCACGAAGTTTGCCACATTGCCACAAGGGCAAGTTGCCAGCACAAGGTAGGCCTTGATCCTTAGTTCAGAGTCTTCTTCAAGATCTCCAAGAATGTCGTAGGCTGCCTGCTTCAGCTTCTTGTTGGCTGCGTCAGCTTGCATTGAGTCGAGGGCAGCTGAGCGAACACGAGCAGAGCCCTTCTTGTTGGTGGCACACTCCTTGATCTTATCAGCAACCGCGTCAGGGATGTAGTGAGCATTGTGAATACCCTTAAGAGCAGTCAGCACCTGACAGAAGTTAAAGCATTCAGTAAGACACATGCATACACATTTTACTCAGCCACTAATCCTGTGTATCTATAATTACAGTATAACAAATCTTAGTTTACCACTAAACAGCTCAGTAGACTAGACGGCGCCAGATATATCAGCCAATGAAAAGGCTAAAATGTCAGCTGGCCACCTTTTCATTGGCTGATATATCTGGCGCCGTCTAGTCTACTGAACTGTTTAGTGGTAAACTAAGATCTGTTATACTGTATGTTATACAGTATCTATAGTTTCATTTTATTTACAGACAATAGAAAATTACCATTTCATGTGAAAAAAAAAAAAAGCTTGTTCAAGATATTTATCTTAAAAATCATACAAGTCATCAATCTTATCACACAACTTGCTTACATTATTTGTAAATGCATGTTACCCTACACATACAACATGTTGTTTTTATTATCATAAAAACTGTTATGCAATTTTGTTAATTAATACCGCTGTAAATATTAAAATAAAAGTAAAGCATTTTTTAATAAAGTAGTATATAACTTTAAAAATAAACTTAAGTTCAACAAATATAAGATAGTACTCTCAGAAGTAGCTGGAGGCGCAAGACTTTTGGCTTTCATACTTACATTTTAAATTTCAACATTTGCAAAGAATTTAAAGAGTTTCAAGAAAATGTTGGAATTTTAATGTCTAGAGCTCTGCAAAACCCTTCCATTGAATTGAACTGTGGGTATCAAAAGTTAATGTCAACTTTTGTTACACTGCTTTTTATAAATTAAGAGAGAGGAAAGTTCGAAATGTGATTGACAGTTTCCCTGATTTGCTGCACTTTATGAGTGAATTAAATAAAAATATTTAATAAACATGCAAACAAAACTCAGTACCTTGTTTTCCTGGTCATGTCCCTTGGGTTGGCAGTTGGATAGAGGCCTGGCAATCCTGTTGAGCAGTGAGTCAATTTCCTTCTCTACCTGGTGGTCATGTTGCTCAAAGTAGTGGCCCGCTAGAGAACCAGCTCCTAGCACCAGTTCTCGAGGTGGGTTACCTTGGTCCAGCAGCCCCTACAGTCCAAATCATCAGTCATATAAACACTAACCTAGACCGCATTTACAGCTTTAAAATATGATTTATAAATAAAAATATCAAATGTTAAAATATATTGATAGAATAAATCTATGCATACATGAATTTTCTGTGAAAAAAAAAATAAAAGTAACTCACAGGAAGAAAAAAAAAAAAAAAAAAAAAAAAAAAAAGCGTTTTAGAACCTCATTAATGCTAGAAACCCAATTAAAATTTATTGGCACTCACAGTGACTGCACGAAGAGATGCTCGAGTCGCATGTCTAGTGAAGGCCAGTCTTGTGTAGAAGAGAATTGGCTCCTCAATTGCATTGTTCTTAATAAGCTCAGCCATCACTTCAACTGCCTCACCAGTTGATGTGTGAAGCAGAGCATCCAAGTATACCTTTCTGCAAACAGCAAACAAATTTAAGAATAGAATACAACAGAATAGAGCAGGACAGAACAAAACAGTATTAAACCATAGGCAGTACAAACAGAACCCTCAGAACTCTTGCATGCAAAGAAAAACCTAACCCATCTTTGGATTAAAACTTAGCCAGTGACAAAGTGGCAGGAAATTCCAGGCCCTTTCACACCTGACAGCCTTAAGAATTAAAAGTATAGTAATATACAATCCTGAATTCTGGAGATGATTATATCTCTATATCTTACTGAGTACCAACCTGCTTGGTTCATAATTCAATAATGTTGCTTTCACATTGAATGGGGAGGATATATATTATGTAAAATAATGTTTTAAAAATGCAATTTTGTAACTTAACTGCTTATAACATATGACACAAATAACATCAAAAACAATTTTATATAAATTTCTTTGTGACATGGTTTCATTTAAAGAAAAGGACAGGAAATGCAAACAAGACCTTACCGTTTGAAAAAGTCACCTTGTGGTCACAGGTTCACTTCGAAAATATTACTTTACATTTTATGAAGATGTTTCGCATCATCAAGATGCTTTATTTGTTACAAGTAGAGATTGACAGAGACATGGTCAATCTACTTGTAACAGATGAAGCATCTTGACAAAATGCAAAATGTCTTCATAGAATGTAAATGTAAATATTTTTGAAGTAAACCTGTGACCACAAGATTTTCACTTGCTGTGAATTTTTTTAGCAGTAAGGCCTTGCTGGTAATTCCTGTCCTTTTCACAGCCTTAATGTTTTACTTTCCTTAAAAATTGACATTTCTGGGTCTTGTCTGCATGTCCTTTTCTTTTATTAAATAAATTGACATTTCTGTCATACATAATAATATTTGGGAAGAACATTTATTATGTACCTTGCTGCATCCTTATCAACAAAGCCAGCGCCAGCCTTGACTGCTCCATAAACTGTGAGAAGATCATCCTTCGTGGACTGTCTCATCACCTGCACCAATTGGTGCACAGAGCGGGCAGCATCAGCACTTGCCTCATTAGGCATTGTCTTGCAAGCACGTTTAAGGGCATTTATAACTTTGTCAGCACTTGAATGGTCAGTGCCAGGGCCGTGGGGAGGCTCAAACACAACAGAGTGGACCTTTGAGGCAACAGGCGCTGCACAAAAACAATACATCATTATTATGAAGAAAAGTATGTATGTATGTATGTATGTATGTATGTATGTATGTATGTATGTATGTATGTATGTATGTATGTATGTATGTATGTTTTATGTGTTCTATTGTAATGTTTTTCTATAATGTATGTTTCTAGTGCTGTTAATATGTACATTTTCTGTGTTTAATAAAAGACTAATAATTATGAAGAAAAGTAGTGCTTGTAAATATAAATTTATTACAAAGGAATATATAGGATATATATGGGTAATTCTGTAAATTACCAACCAATTATTAATATATTTAATTACATCAGTGTCATCAAATGCATATTGAATTTTTTTTTTTTTTTTTTAGGAATAGCTTTTTGGAGTACAAGCTGTAACTAAAAAAAAATCTGAGTTTCGACAAACACTATGGGCTGCAGCAGTGTGCGAAGTCTTATGGACATTTAACATAGGAAAATGATATCCACTTTAACTTCTATTAAAAAAATCGTGGAGCTTTCAAATTTGACACGATGATGGTACTTCATAGTGAAGAAATGGTACCCACTATGCTTAGCTTATAACAATAAAAAATTTCAATAAAAAAAATTTTCTGCACAAAAATTAAATATTTCTGTAAAACTTACAATAACATATCCAAATTTAATAGTTCCATATATATATATATATATATATATATATATATATATATATATATATATATATATATATATTTTGGCAATTGGCGAATTTTTTATAACTTGATATTTTATTGTTATTTTCTAGCAATTTTGTCCAAAAACAAGCATTTTGGATATCAATTTAAAAATTCGCCGATTGCTGTAAAAAAATTATGGAACTATGAAATTTGAATATGTTGTTGTTTATAACCTTAGCTTTATGGAAATATTTAATTTTTCTACAGAAAAAAAATAATAAAAAATTGCCCTTGAAATTCATAAACATATTGGGTATCATTTCTTTGATACTTACATTATAAACACGTTTTATAATTGCATTAAAAAATAAATGAAAAAATAACTATTTTGATTTTCACATGTTACAGTACTTGAACCAAGCTTTCAGAATATGTTTTTCAAAAAATATTTTATGTATACCACATCGAGATTTTTGGAACGGAAGCTAGGGTATTTTAAATGAAAAATGCCTGGTTTTGGAACGAATAAATTTTTTTCACAAAAACTAATATAGCCAATTCATGATCACTATGAAGTACCATCATTGTGCTAAATTTGAAAACTCCATAATTTTTGTAATAGAAGTTATAGTGGATATCATTTTCCTATGTTAATTGTCCATTGTCCACACTGCTGCAGCCCAGAATGTTCATTGGAACTCAGAATATTTTTACTTACAGCTTATACTCCAAAAAGCTATTCCTCGAAAAAAAAAATTCATTGGCATCCGATGACATTGGTGCAACCATGATTGGTCGATAATTTACAAAATTACCCATATAGGAATTACATACATCTCATTTGGATATGTTTCACAGAAACACTGGTTGAAAAGGCCTGTAATCTAAGGCAGTATGAGAAGAAGTTTTTACTCACCCTTGAATGTGACTGAAGCCTTCTGTGACTGCAGGGTGAGAGAGGTGTGCACAGACACAAGAGCACCAGAGCCTTCATTTGAGAAGGGGCGATAACTGTACTCCTCGTGGCTGGTTGCTGCCTCCAGAATGCCACCCTTCACTCTCTGCTGAATCTTGGCATGTGCTTTGAGTAGAGGAGTAGCCTGAGTGTCCTGAACAAACAAAAATCCTCATTATGGTATCTTAATAGGTTTTTAACAACATTTCATGTTTGTCTTAGGAGATACCTACAAACACATAGTTGCCACCCTCCCTGAGGCAGTGGAAAGAAAAAAGGAAAAAGAGACAGGTGAAAGAGGAAGGTAGTGATTTCTTTGTTATTCTTTTCATACTTACAGAGTTGAGCAGGTAGGTGGAGGCCGGTATGTCTGAAATAATGTTTTCTCTTTTCTGGCAGCGGTTGAGATCCCGATGAGAGTTGAACATGGTCACGCCCTCGCCACCTTTGCTCTCTGTCACTTCCACAGGGCAGTTGCCGAATACATCTGTCTGCAACAAAAAAATACACAAGAAAACCACTTAGAAATAACGTAAATATTTCTTCAAAAAATCCAGCTGCTCTAAATTAGAAAAAACATGAGCAAAAACTAACAGTTCGATTTCAATGGGAAAAATAGTTTGCTGCAGATTGGGCGCCATAATCTAGCAAGATTTTGTGGTAACAAAATTCAACAAGATTCAAGGCAGCAATTATTACTAACATTACTGACTGAACAATTCATTGACTCAGAATGTAAATCACATAGCTACAAAAAAAAATATAAATACATGTATGAATATGATGTAACATTGTCCTTTAATTAACTTAAAGTTCTATTGAGATATTTGAGATATGCTTTATTCATTTATTTATAACATGACGCCATATCTCTTGCGGGGTAAGCCAGCATCATTGTTACCTCAGTCGTCGATGTCCAAGGCAATTTTTCTCTGTTTTTTAGTAAGATGTTATTTTAAATAGTGAAGCTTACTAGATCTCACATACCGAGGACATGTTGCTAATGGCTTGCCTTGCCGTCGAGACTTTAGGATTAATTTATCCACTGACCCACGGAGACAATACACTCATTCCCTTGAGCCAGGATTCCTCTTGCAGGAACTGCCTCATGGGTTGAGTCAGCGTTGCCCGTGTTCAACCACTAACAGTAAGAGGTAGCAATGCTGTGCTCTGATTAGACTTTTGAACACTAATCTAGTTCAGAGTTAGATAATTTTCTTTTGTATTATAGTTCCATGATTTACATTCTGAAATGATTATAGTTCTCTTAACGATTAAGTTCTATGGGTAGTTCATTAAAATAGCTAAACAATTTTGATTGAGAGTTTAAAATAGTGTGCTACTCAAATTTTTTATGTTGATGAGGCTATGATATTTTTTTTTCTTTTTTCATGCCATCGACTTCATCTAAAGGAGTATTTAAAAATATATAATATATTAACAATATTAGACAATTAATTAACTTGGTAGCAGGAGATTATTTGTTCTATTCTGTAGAAGATTGATTGTGTACTCAGGTATTGTTCAATAAATGAAAATTCCTTGTAAGAACACCCAAATCTGTACAGTGATCTTTCTACTTCATTACGCATTGCATTATTTCAATCTTGCTGAAAACACATGTGCATGATTTCAACAGTTACAAGAATGCAGCTTGGATGCTTGCCTGCTGCCGGGAGGTGGAGGCCACTTGGAGGAGTGATGCCACAGCCCTCTTGAGATTGAGGGAGTTGATATCATCAGCAGCATCAGAACACAGCTCAGGTATGAGTTGTCCATTCTGCAAGCCAATCTGCACGGGCTTGCCCTCCAAACCAGACAGGCCTGGGTGTTTCTATACAGCAACAGAAAAACAATAATTTAGGATCATATTAGTAAATTGAAAGTACATATATATGCAATTATAGTAAAAGATTCCTATAAATACAAGTTTTATAAACTTTTAAGCTGGTCCTCTTTTGGAGTAAAAATTATTCATGTGGAACAGCAGTATAGGGTGAATTAATTGCAAACAAAATGGAAATGATTGTACAAACCTTGCCATCAGAGCCCACCACTTGAACCTGGCTTATAGACAGGCCAAACTGACAGGGGGAGATAGCTTGAAGCTCTGCAGTAGCTGTTAGATGAAGCTTTCCACTGGGACCCCCAGGTGGAGTTGTGGCACCACTAAGAAGGTTCTCTGATGAAGCTTCGAGCTTGTATACATATGAATGTTGAGTTTGAAATGCAAGAATATTATTTTCGGCTGAAAACAAAACAACAATATTTTAGGTCTTAATCTGTGAATATAATTGGTAATTTGGTATCATACACTAATAATATAAATTCCAAAATTGCTGTTTAAATTAATGATTTAAACAGCAATATTATCATTTTTAAGTAATATATTTATGCATATATAAATATGGGAATTAATGGTGGAAATGAGTTAACCAATTACCGTACTGGCCAATTTACTGGAAAATTCAAAATAGATGGCTCTGTTTTACATACATGCAGTGTGTTTCTAATTAAGATTGCAAATTAATTACGAAATATCAGTCCGATTTTTTTTATACAATCTTAATTGGAAACATACTGTATGTAAAACAAAGCCATGTTTTGAATTTTCCAGTAAGTTGGCCAATGCGGTAATTGGTTAACTCATTTCGAACATTAATCATTACTTAATTCAAGAGTCTGGCAATTTCAGCTCATGCAATACGAAAAATGTCAATAATAATTTGTAATTTTACATATATTGTAATAATTGAATATTATTATTTTGTAATATTTTGGATGTTTGTCTATGTGTGTATTACTAATCTTTTTGTTTTGTTTTGTTTTTACATCAGCTATTTCTATTTTATTAAATGTTTAGTATGTTATAGTCACAATGTATCAACTGATATTTATGTAAATAAAAAAATTAAAAAATAAATAAATATTATATCACATCATTATATATGTACTAGCTGTATGTATATATATATACTGTATTTTTGTTACAAAATAATATGTGATATACACAGATCGATTCACAGTCATGGGGGGAAAAATGGTGACGCCCAAAGTTGATAGTACTATATGGATAACTGCAGTTAAAACATATAGTAATTATTCTTTTTAGAAAAAATATGCACTATTAGATGAAACATGGAATAATATATTAAATTTATAACGTTTTTAGCCAAGTGCATAGTGAATGGTAAACAAATAAAGTACTTGTGATCAAAATAAAACTCATGAGTTCTCTGCAGAAAACCAATACTCCAGCGGCCTTCACCGTTTCTCCCCCTATTGGAATTGTGCAATGAACTTCCAGATTATATAAAATAAATTAAATTAAGTATATCTGTTTTTAAGAAACAATTAATTGTCTGCCTATCTTGTTAAAAAAAATATATATTATTCTATAATGCGCATGCAACAGAATCTTTATAGTCATGCACAATGTATCAAAACTGATATTCAATGTGAACTAAATAAAATAATATAAATTATTGGAATTATGTATATAATCACTGCACTATCTAATCGAAGATGTTGCGTTAGTATTGGCAATTGCATTTGAATGATAAATTAATTAATTATGCATAATTAATGAATATACGTATTTATAATGGTCATCATGCTATCATGCATGCATTGTGATCAATGAAGTTTACCAGCCCCCCCCCCCCTCTCCCCTATTAAAAATATTTATTTGATCATTTGGCAGTATACAGTGATTATCATATAATAGCTATATAGGCCAAAAAGCATGCATATAATCAGCATAATATAATTATTTCAGCAGAACCTGTTAGATCTAATATTATATACCCACAGATAAATATGTGACCCTTCAATAAATTCAAAGAAAAAAACGTTACTATACATGCAGTATCTTACCTGTGCATTCTAATACAGGACATCCAGTTGGGGGTGTCGGCACTAAAACACAACAAACATCAGCTGTTTAAAATCTTAAATTTTACTTTCCCTTGATTCTTATTGGTCTCTCGCTTCGTCCAATGGTTTATACTTGTTTTCACATGCTGCACATGTTGCCTGAAAATCAGGAGACAGGAGACTAGCAGCACTCGCAGCAGTCACGTACAGTACGTATCATACTCACGAACTCACGTACAGTACAGTATACGTACCACAATATTTTATGCTCAGTAAAATATGATATCCTCAGAAATTAAATTAAGAAAATTTAATTAGGGGCTAATTTTCAATTTCTAATTTTGTTACATTTTTTGTTTCTTTTTTTTTTCTTTTTAAAACAAAAAAAGTTCAGAGATTTGTGTAAACCTTTATAATATAACTTATATTTTTTATATTATATTGAATTTTCAATTATATATATATATAAATATATATATATATATATATTAATAATTGTTATATATATATATATATATATATATATATATATATATATATATATATATATATATATATATATATATATATATACTATATAGCTTTATTGTCCTCAAATAAGAGAGTCATGTGTTCTAAACAAATTCAAAGTTTGATTTTTTTTTTTTTTTTTTTTTTTTAGTCACGTCAAATTTGACAAAAACTTCTCGTCGGGGTTTGCTCGTTTGCTTTTTCTGGATTTTTTTATCACTTCTCGAAATGAGCAAATCTACAAAGCCCAAAATATTTGTAAATTTCCGGCTTTGCTCAAATCACTACAGACAGGGCCAGAAATGGTACGTGTTCCGATCGTACGTTAAATTTTCGGCGGGAGGACTTTCAGCTAGAAAATTAAAATTTGGCATACATAAAGCCAATTAAGGGTTGTAAGTTTTATTGACATGTGTTAGAATTTTTTTAAAATCACTCTTTCATGCCTTTTTAGGGGTGGATACCCTTATTGCGTTAAAAAATGATTGCATCCTAATTTTGACATATATAGGGGCACATGCATCTAGATGTGCGCAATTTTTCGGATTTTGTCCGAATTCTGACTTCGATGCCAAAACCTATGTATATATATGTGTGTGTGTGAATACTTAATATTATATATATATATATATATATATATATATATATATATATATATATATATATATATATATATATATATATATATATATGTATATATATATATATGAATTTAAAAATACGTGTTCATATGGTCATGGCGTACGAAGGTTTGCCTAGATTTATAGGCTGTTATCACATGAGTTGCTTCTCGTCACTTATGCAATGTCAAGGGCATGATCAGTATATATAGTAACAGGGTCAGGGTGCTGCTCCAACAACTGTCAGCAGACAAAAGGTCATCACTCAAAGGGTCAGCTGATTAGCAAATGCTACGCGAGGCGGGATCGATGCTCCTTTTACCACTAGCTTTTTTACCAACATTTTCCTTGAAGTACAAAGGTTTAGGCTCGGTGGGCGGAATAAACTGGATTTTTTTTAGCTCAACTCTGCGAATTTCAGCATTAATTTTTACGTATAAGATAATAAATTTTGAAAAACATAAAGCTCGATCTTGACACTCTGCTGCAGTACGTGTACAGCATGTAATTCAACGATTGTGTACTATACAATTCTTGCATATATATATATATATATATGCATTAAATACAGTTAATTATAATTAAGCAATAAAATACAGGATATGTATCAATACATCAATAACATATTGCTGCATGCTCAATTATAGACAAACATGAGACATGTAATTATGTTGAGCTCTGAATAATATTTTATGACAATTTTGCAACATTATATATGATGCAATTTAAACTTTTAAAATATATTACTAACACATATATATGATTTAATAATAATAATAATAATTTCTGCTTGGTAAAATGTTTACCATATAATAGAGCGACATTAATTGTTGATATTTGATATTTGTTTCAAGATTTTGTAGAATTTTTCCCTGTATCGGAAAGAATGGTTTACCATATATTTGACAGTGTATAATATACATAATATGTATATGATTATTTTTATCACCAGCATTATTATTAACAATTGTTTGTATATCATACATAATTTGTCTTAAACTGTTATATAACTAACATATAATATATTATACTGTTATTTTTAGGAAACTTTCATTTGTTAATTTAAAATTAGTCCCCCCCCCCTTCTCCTGCTCTCTATTTTTTATATATATAAAAGCCCTCGTAAAAAAGACCTATCATAAATTAAAATTGTATAATAAATCACAAAATAATACAAATTAATTTATGATTAATTATTCTTTATTATAAATATAGGACTTTTTTACAAAGGAGGACAATGTAGGCCACTCTAATTTTGCTTTTTAGCATTGAATTTATGGCTGACCTTTTCCGAATATATTTTTCCTCCATATTTTTAGATTTCTCCTTAGAGTAGAAATTAAACAGGCTTCAAATTAGACAGTAACCAAGTGTTGTTCGCATAATTTTTTTTCCACGTGCGGTGCAAGCGTGCGATGTTGCGATGCAAAGTAAGAAATTTATTCCTTGCTGACGTCACAAACCCCTTGGTTACGTCAAACTTTAATTTAATGTTAATCGGGTCTGGCTGTGATTTGTGACGTCAGCAAGGACCTTCTTTGCAGTACAACTCCGCACGGTCGCACCGCGAGCGGATAAAAATAATGCGAATGCAATTAATGTTAATATAAACTCGAGCAACGCTTGGTGTCTATCTAATTTGTAATTTGAAGCCTGTATCCTATTAATAAATATTTCTTATTGAATACACAATTTACATAGCATAATATAGAAATTGGAATGTGCTACTCAGCATTTCAACTCAGCACAGGTATAATAGTATCAATTAAGGATCTTGTATAAGTTATATATATAAACTATACATAT
The DNA here is from genome assembly GCA_949825025.1 of Siphlonurus alternatus. Taxonomy (NCBI): domain Eukaryota; kingdom Metazoa; phylum Arthropoda; class Insecta; order Ephemeroptera; family Siphlonuridae; genus Siphlonurus; species Siphlonurus alternatus. The sequence continues at coordinate 20,979,495 of OX463788.1, read as the reverse complement.
ATACAGTCAAATTTATGTAATTATCCTGCCGGAAGTAGCCGGAAGTGAGAGTTTTTTTTTGTCACCTTGTTTATGTCTGAGTCTTGAAAATTTGCAAACATGTTAGTTACTGTTTCTTACGAACCTGTAGACAAAATTTCAAAATACGAATAGGAAGGCCAGAAACCTCTCACTTCCGGGTACTTCCGTCAGATATATGAAATTAATTTGACTGTACCAGATCCTTGGGTAGTATTCACTTCATTTAAAAACGTGTCTTAAAGTAGAAGGATCATAGAATTGCAGTTTGAGCTTAAATTCTTCAACTGTACTTAATATTTCTATAAAACGAGCTATTCAGGTAGAAGATAGAAGAACTTATATTGTTTGAAAAATGAAAAAAATAAATAAATACCTTCCGTTTAAAAAGGATTAATTTTTTTCGTTTTTATCTAGAAGCCCTAGTTTTTGGGTGAATGAACACAATCGTGAATAGTCTGCTCTTTTTTATTTTCCCCATGGGCTATTATCTTATATTAGTACGTTATATTATAGTGTATATGTTGTCCATGAAAGAGATAATAAAATAAATACATAATTTGTAAATTATATAATACACATGTTCTTTATCCTGGTAAAGAGACGGTACTACAAAAAATATAAATACCTTCATACAACGTTATCTAATGCGTATATACTTGACGAAGGAAAACATATTCTTCTTATAAGTTAATTTTCTGTGAGAAATATAATATTTTCAAGTTATTCCTAAGTATCAGACACCGTCATATGAACGTTATAGTGATATTTTCTTCACAACAAATCATGAGTTTCAATTCGACGAGTCATTAGTTGTACTCGAAAGCTAATATATATATATATATATATATATATATATATATATATATATAAAATATTTCTTTGGACGAACATAAAGATAATATTGGTGCATGGTCTACTGTTTTAACTGTTTATTGACCTAAAAAAAGCTTTTGATATCTTGGACTAGAAATAAATTCCTTAATTTATTCAAATCATATCTAACAGAAACCAAGTTATCGTAAACAAGGATATAGCAAGAACAAAATACTTAACATATCTTACGGCATCCTTCAAGGTGGAATACTTTCACCAAAAATTATTTAATATTTATATCAATAGCCTAAGTAACTTAAAACTTAGAGGTAAAATGTGGAAATTTGCCGATGATATTTGTCTGGAATATTGCTCAAAACGTGTACTTGAATCACAATGATACAGTGTACATCAATTATATACAGTATGATTTAAATTTATTAAATAACTGGTTTAAAACAAATTTTCTAACCCTAAATGCAAGCAAAACTAAATTTGTGTTAGTAAGGAGAGGAGAAAAAATTTAATAATTTCTCCTACTAAACCATTTATAAATAATACAACAGTTAAACAACTCAGAACAAGTAAGTATATGTATCTAGGATTTATAATAATTGATTCACAACTAAAATGGGAACTCCATGTAAATTTTGTAAAAAATAAAAAATCTACCAATTATCGGAATTCTATGACGTGCTAGACATTTTATTCCAGCCAATGTTAAAAAACAAATTTACTACGCCTTAGTTCATTCACAATCATCTTAATTAAATGATAGAGATTTGGGGAAATGCTTACCGAAATGTAGAAACCACTACAAATACTCCAAAACAAAATTGTTAAAATAATGTATAATTTTGAATGGAGAAAAAATACTATTGAACTGTATAATAATAATAATAATAATAATAATAATAATAATAATAATAATAATAATAACACACACACATTTCACATCACATACTCACATCACATCACTCATATCACATCATTTTACTTCACATTTACAAAATTCATCCTTGCATTGTTCAGATTCTCACTTCTTGCATGGGCATGTGGAGGACTTGTCTTCATGTAAACCAAGGGGGGGTCAGCTACAAGACCGGAGAGATGCGAATCTCGAGAGGTATTTTTCAGGGAGATAGTCTCAGCCCATTATGGTTCTGTCTTGCATTGAACCCGCTGAGCAGGATGCTCCGAACCTCTGGGTATGGTTACGTTCTACAGAGGAATCCAGAAGTTCGCATTTCTCACCAGTTTTACATGGATGACCTCAAGTTATATGCTTCTGGTGAAGACCAGTTGCACAGCATGTTTGAACTTGTCAAAAGTTTTAGTGATGCAATTTGCATGGAGTTTGGTCTTGACAAGTGTGCTGTTGTGCATGTGAGAAAAGGGGAGATTCAAGATCCACAAGAAGGTTTGCGGCTCATGGGAGGCACCGTTATTCAAGACTTGGGTGTCGAGGAAAACTACAAGTACCTCGGTCTGCAGCAGCTAATTGGCATTAAAGATGTAGATGCCAGAAAACAAGTCGAGAAAAAAGTGCTGTCTCGAGTCGACAAGATTTGCAAGTCTTTTGTCAGTGCGAGGAACAAGATTACTGCGATTAATACGTGGGCTATCCCTGTGGCTGGATATACGTTTGGTGTCGTCAGGTGGTCGGAGACGTCACTGCAAGCTTTTGATAGAAAAGTGAGAACCACCCTCACGAAGCACAGGATACATCACCCGAGGAGCTCAGTCGAGAGACTGTACCTTTCACGTCATGTAGGTGGAAGAGGTTTGCTCAGCATGGAGATGATGTGTCGTCAGCAGGAGTTGAAACTTCGGCAGTACTTTGTGTCACGTGGTGATGGGTTGCATGCAGCTATTTGCAACCAGGACCGTGGCTACACTCCGCTACATTTGAGTGAGCAAGAGTTTCAGCCTGCCATTAGAACCCAGGCTGACAGAGTCTTGGAGTGGTCAACAAAAGCATTGCATGGTCGGTTTGCTGCAGCGTTATCTTCGGATCAGGTGGACACCAAGAGTTCCACTGAGTGGCTGCGGACAAGTGGGTTGTTTGCGGAGACAGAGGGCTTTGTCTGTGCCATACAGGATCAGGTCATCAGGACTAGGGCGTATGAGCGACACATCCTCAAAGTCAACATCAGTGACCGGTGTCGTCTTTGCAAGCAGGCTAACGAGTCCATTCAGCATGTCACTGGGGGCTGTCCAGTGCTTGCTCCAAAAGAGTACTTAGAGCGCCACAATTCTGTTGCCAAAGTTGTACATCAAGCTTTGGCCAAGAAAGTTGGTCTCATTGAGACAGAGGTTCCGTACTATAAGTGCAAGCCGGAACAAGTTCTCCGTAATCAGGATGCAAAAATCCTGTGGGATTCTGCCATCACCACAGATAGAGCTGTTGAAGCAAACAGACCTGATCTTGTTCTCTTCGACAAGAAAGCTCGAACAGCGGTGATTGTCGACATTGCTGTCCCGCTGGACGAGAATCTTGTGACCACAGTTGCGGAGAAAAAGCGCAAGTACCAGCCACTTGCTGTCGAGCTCAAAGACATGTACCAGCTCCGTAGTGTTGATGTGGTTCCAGTTGTGATCTCTAGTAACGGTCTTGTGACCAAAGACTGGTCATTTGCCAGAGAGAAGTTGGCTCTCAAAGAATACCATATGCGTGTCATGCAGAAGGCTGCTATTCTTGGCACGGCCAACATTGTGCGCAAGGTTTTGAGCTTGTAGCACCCCTGCATGTGTACCCGCAATCCCCTCTCAATGTTTGGTACGGGCGCTTGCACCTTGGCTTGATTGAGCCCGGTGTTAGTGTTTATGAAGAAGAAAGCAAGAAACAACATAATAATAATAATAATAATAATAATAATAATAATAATAATAATAATAATAATAATAATAATAATTGGGCACCCGGCTGTTCTTGACTCATGCAAAACACTGTGTGGGGAAAGTTCAGTACGCGACGCGTGGGACCGCGCCCTTGGGGCTCCACCTGGGGGTTGTTTAATTACAGCCCTCAGTCCATAGCCACTAACCGGTTATGGAGCCTGAGCTCTCCCTGCTGCCGCGGAGCTCAGAGTACCTAGGCGGCAAAATCTCGGCAATGCTGGGGACTCTCATAGTTTAACAGCAGACTATGGGAGGATAAATGCAACGGTCCCTAGCGCAATTGTCGGAGGTTGCGTGAAGGAGTCCCCGGATGGCCGGCGTGATCAGTTTGCCGGCTGCACCTAGTGGCGGGGAGGTCCGCGGGATCGGCCACCTTACCATCAGGGTGGTTTTGGAGGGAAGGAGGATACTGCGCTCATTGGGGGGATGGTCATCGGTGCACCTGATCCCCGTTGGGTGGCGGCGGTGGGCCGACGGAACGGTGACTTACTTGACGCAAGTCAGGAGTGACCGTGTTGGCGGGGAAATGGGTTTACATGGGTGGGGGGTGGGCACGAGCGCTATGTGGCGTATTCGCTGTGGGTGGGGGACTATTCAGTCTCCTGTCTGTCTCTCTCGAGAGCTTACCGAACGGGTGGGTAAAGCACTAATGCCCGACCCCACAGTGAACGGCGCTCGCGGACGGGTCATGGGGACGGGGGAGAGGGTGCAAAGCTCGGTCATGGTGGGGCTGATGGTCACTGCGGTGACACTTTCCATTTGTTTAAGCCCGGGGGTATTGGATCCGGGGCGAATGGATGTGATTCCGTGGAGGCTGGGTAACACCATGGTTGAAAGTCTGGCACTCCAAGGGGGAAGGGAAAAAAAAAAAAAAAAAAAAAAAAAAATAATAATAATAATAATAATAATAATGTAATAATATGCTTAATATCGCAGGACTAAACGCAAAAAATTTATGTGTCTTTGTTTATAAAATAATCAACTCTTTAATTAAAAACAATTTTTCTTTAGTACTAAATAGTGATGTGCACAATCATAATACAAGACGATTTTTAGCTTCCATATTGATTTTACAAGAACTAGTCTGGGAAAATACTCAATTATGTACAAAAGCCATTCATTTATATAATGGGACTTGAAAAAAAAAAAAAAAATATCATCATCTGTTAAAATGTTCACAGATAATGTTAAATAGTATTTTAATTCACACCAATTTTCTATAGATCTATAGCTCTAAAAATAAAAATTCTATCAATATACTGTGCTTAACATTAATATTGTAATCAAATGTATTGTTTTGTTTTTTTCTTTTTTTATGTTATTTTCTGATATTGTTTTTTATATAATTATTTTTTTTTTCACTCTGACAATTGACAATGGACAATTTGAATGACATTTTTTTATTGCAGAAATGGATAGAGGGTGCAAAGTTATGCTACTATGAATTTTTTCAGATTTTTTAGAGACCGGGAACTGTTTTCAAAAATTATTGAAATTCGATTTTATGACGTCACGAGGAGTCTGTCCTTAAGAAAAGGATAGGCGCTAAACGCCCGTGACGTCATAAAACTGATTTTCAATAATTTTTTAAAAATAGTTCCCGCTCTCAAAAAAATCTGAAAAAATTCAGAGTAAGCATAATTTGGTACCCTCTATCCATTTCTGCAATAAAAAAATGTCATGCAAATTGTCCAATGAAACTCCTTTCTATTCTCTTTTCTTACTTATTTTTTGAAACAGCTTTGTTTTATGTCATTCATTACCTTCTGCTCATGTATTATATTATATCCTAAATATTTCCATTATTTTATGTTGCATAATTGCATATAATATGTCTATTGTTTCTTGTATATTTTCTATCAAGCCAATTTAAACTTTACTTTTTTTCCCCTTTGCTCGAGCAAAATACGGGTTATGTATTTTGCCCTTTGACGTGTCTTACCCATGCATAATGCTTTGTTTCTGCTTGACATTAATATATGCATAAATGTATTTGGAATTGGACGAATAAAAATGATTTGATTTGATTTTGATTTGAGCTTAAAGTTCATAAAGGCCAAAACTATAAAATTGTAACTTTCTTAAACTGTATTCTATATAATGACGATTATGATGAATAAAAAATATGTATGTATATATTTGCAAGACATGTCAGTTATTTGGTATTTCTTCTATCTATATACCTTAAAATCTAATGTTACTCTAATAATTAGTAAAAAAATATATACATACATTTTTTTGTGTTAAATGGAGAACTTTTTTCTTCCACAAACTCAAATTATTTTAACAGAAATATATTTTAATTGGTACCTCATCGATATAAATTTTCAAACTTTTGCTTAAATGGAGGACTTTATTATCCGATATTCTTAAATTTAAAAATTTTGCATTTTAACTACATATTCCATATTTATATAAGTTTTCATTACAACGTGGTAAAAATTCATGAAGCACTATCACTTCAGCTCCACTTTAGATCCCGGGTTGAATCAAGTACTTAATATAGTAACGTAGCGTATCTGTTTTACATTGCTTAATTACCCACTGATTTTTAGCTCACAATTTTTAGTACCATGTTTAGCCCCCGGTTCATGCATTAGTACTCAATTTTTCCCGGGATAAAAATCTAGGATAAGTAGGACATGAGTGTTTTGTGAACATGCTCTCAGTGAGATAATTTTTTTTAAAAAATGCTGAATCGATCATTTATTTTAAATGATTTAATCACCAAATAAATATTTGTTAAATTTATGTTTATTAAGTTCAACAAAACGGACACATTTTTAATTTTTTGTTTTATAAGTATATTTAATTTTGGAGGCGATTCACCAAGAAGTTATCTAGCTTTATTTCTCACTAACCGCGCGGCTAGCGCTATTCTAATTCAATGACGCTAAACGTGATTAGTGAGACACCTGCTGGATAACTCTCTTCGTGGATCGCACTCTTGTACGTAAGTATTGTATACGAACTGTCCTCATTGCAGTGCCCGGGGAACTACTTATACTCACGCTCGGTCATATTTCCTATTATTTTAGCAATACTAAAAGTGAGGTACTATCTACACCCTTGCCAATCTCTGATCCTCCCTCTCTGATATTCATAAGCACATGCACTGAATGTTCACTGCTCAGATATTGGCCTTGGCCTCTCCAGAGTCTCCAGCTTTATACACTCAACGAGGGTTACTGGATAAAAATTGCTAATAGAGCTGTATATCTCTTAAAAAATCATTCACTTGACGCATTAAAATCAATTCATGCAGATTTTGTTCAAATATTATTGCAACTCATAAATATAAATAGTGATAAATAGCTCACACATTTTTATTAAATTATGATTTTTTATCAATACTTCAAAAATAATTCAGTTATAAAACGATCTATACCAATCTCTAATTATTATTAATATATTTTGTAAATTATAAAATTTAATGATGTTGTATAACTATAAAGAATAAAACAATATAATATATATTACGTTACTATGTATATATTTATTCAAATTTTTATTTCGATCATAGGCTGTACAGCAAAGGATCACGTATTATATGTTACATAAATATATTATATTTATTCATATTTTATAAATTTTGTATGTATATAATTGAATGAAAGAGGAGCCATTATTGCCTGTAGGTTATGCAACCAGTTGGACAGACTAGGTTAGATTGAGTGGTTCAAACCAAAATCTTTCATATAATTGCCTATTTTTCTCTATTCTCGTATTCTGATTTTCAATTTAAATCAGCCCCAATCAAAAATCATCATTGTACTGTCTTATTGCCCTTATAGCGCGTTTCTACGTGTGTGTTAGTGCAACTACATGTAAATTAGCAGAAATATAATAATAATAATAGTGACAAACTATATGGGAGGAGGGGAGAAAACACAAGTAAAATATTACTCGCACAAAAAATAAATAAAGTTAACATTTTTAGCATTGAAACAAGCCCCTCCCGAAAGGATTGTAGAGACCATACACGAATGAGTGTTATATATAATATAAAAATATATCAATTTAAATTTTGTTCGAAATGTTTTCGCATTTCAAACTTTAATCGCATCTATTTTTCAATATTTGTTTAGCACTGCTGGTAGTTTTAAATTGTCAATAACTCTGTAGTAAAATTTGTATTTGATATTATTTTATTGACGTTACAATTTTATTAACATTTTAAAATGTGAATTACTATTATATATGAAAGTGTAGCTGATACGCGTATTTTCATAACAGGTATGATCATTTTTTTTTTTTTTTTGTTTTATGCCATGAAAGACATAAAATTAATAATTTTTATTTAAAAAAATACAGTATATAAGTAACTAATTTATAGAAATTAATTATATTTCCGCTATTTTCTACCAGCTTCTTATATTATACTCTACTATTTTATATTATGATCGAGCAAACTTTTAATGGGCATTATCAAAATAACGTAGATCCAATTTATTCCAAGATTAATAAAGTTCGAGTAACAAAACGACAAGAATCCACCTTACATGAAGAAAGATCTACTTCATTTATATAATAACCATTTTATTACATTTCTTTACTCACGATGGCACGACATAATTGAACTTTAATGGTATTCATTTGACTTGTTCCATTCTATTTGTACAGTCAACATTTATATTTTAAAGAAGAAAATGTAACAAATCGATAGACGTACATTAAGTAACAGCTATTTTTAGGGTAGTCCTTTGTAAACGAGCAAGTAATTTTGTTCATTGATTAATTTTTTTCTTTAATAATTAAATTAACTAATGCGATGGTAATATGTTTTTCATTCAATTTTATTCATGAAAACAAAAAGACGTTTATATAAAATCTCAATTACTTTATTATCCGATTGAAGATATATTTTCATTATTCATCTAAAAATATAGACTTTCAATTATTTTTTTGAATTATATATATACATATATAATTATATATATATTGCAACACAGCACAAAGGTTTTTATTTTATTGCTTGAAGAATTATAACACCAGAAAGAGAACTAAATTAAGAATTTCTATCTGCCGCGAAATGTAAGGTTTTGGCTGCGTGGATCTTGAAGAATCACTTTTAAATACTAACTCAAAATTCACTGCATGTTTATTTCTAATTGATGACAAAACGATTTATCTCTTCTTTTTTTTTTTCTTTCTCTATTTTTTGTTCTTTTATTTTTTGCCGTAAAGATACATTAATATCATGCATATTTTACACTTTAAAAATGAAATAATTCTAGCGAGTGCATATAATGCTATTTTAAAATACTGTGTTTAAAAAATATGACTATATTTTTTAGTACTTACATGAATACGATGAATGTAAGAAAATCACTAAGGCTAAGAGGCTGGTCTTAGTGGACATCCCGTGAGTCTGTCGGGACGTTCCCATGGTTAGGCGTTGGAGTTGGAAGCCAGAGCTTGGTTGCTGGGTGACAGAGCTCTCTGTATGACCCTACTACAGCAGCAGTATCCCCAAGCGAGAGTTAGACCGAGGCAAGGGACGCATCGCATTTTATACCGCTGCAATCAGTGTCGCCATTGGAGGATCCTGTGTGACCTTTGTGACCATCGCTTCTAGAAGGCAGCCAGTCAGTTAGCCAGCAAGCAGGCAAGCAAACCAGCCGGCCCCAAACGTTCCATGATCTTTTGTTCCAGCATTCTGATCTTAATGTACTTTCATTCCATAATCCATCATCATTATTATTATTGTTTTACAATAATTTTTAATATCAATGTTCTTTTACATTTCCGTGATTGATTAATACCAAAGTCCATCATAGTATCGTCTTTGTGATTGCGTTGACATGCAAACTTTTTCATGGACTTGAAATAATACGATTGATGATAATTAAGTCTACGATTGAGTCTTAAAGTATCTAAGTATCTTTGATTGAATGTAGTTTTATTTTTTCCCAAGAAGTATATATATATATATATATATATATATATATATATATATATATATATATAAAGAGTAGAAAGATAAAAATGATAAAATTTATTACTAGAACCATATTTTTAATGATAAATAATGTGTCTCTAGTATTAAGTTTTCTTTTAATATGGTTCACTTGGGGGAAAAATTAATAAAAAAATAAAAATCGCATTGCGTTATTTCAAGTTTCAAGTGTATAATGCGTTCGAATGCACAGCTATAGAATTAAAATTCTCGCAAGTATTTTTCTATTAATTAAAAAATTATTTTGAGAATATTAGCTAAATTGAATTAGTACGTTAGCTGTGTGCATGGTCTGTTGAGCATAAACCAAAGGATTAATTTTCATGCTCGCCATATAATTTGCCAAAAGTAGGAAAAGGAAAGTTAAAAATACCAATCGACGCCAGTCGCGGGCAAAAACGATCCAGTAGAGGATGGCTTATTTTAGAATGATAAATTTGAGAATTCGGTTCTCGATTATTTTTGTGGACATTCGGAATAGTTCGTCAAATAAGGAATAGGTATATTATTAGTAACCAGTTTATAGGAGTTAGCCAATCAAATGTACTCCTGAAACATCGCCGGGGGCAGGCGCGGACCCAGAACCAAATTTCGGGAGGGGCTGTCTCCATAAGGCCAATGTAAAAAAAAAAAAAAATGGAGTGAAGGAAATGCCAATATTGCCCATGTTAAGTCCAAAATTTCGGAGGGGGTTACAGCCCTTCCAGCTACCCTCTTAGATCCGCGTCTGGCCGGGGAGAGCGTTTGGGTGGCAGCGTTTGACCTTCAAAAATAACGTCATCCTCGTCTTATGTATCGTGGTTCCCCAGGCTTTGGACATCGCTTTGGTCCATTGATAAAAAGTAGAGGTGTCCGATATATATATATAATATATATATATAATCTATCCATTTGCCATCTTTTCATCTTTTCATGTTTTCACCCCTTTACGGCCTTTACCTTTACCCTTTTCCTATATATTATATAATATAGTGTGTGATTTACAGTTTAACTTGTTATTATACCAAGATTGAACAAGAATGAAGAGAAATGAATAGTTAGTTAGTTAGTTAGTTAGTTAGTTAGTTAGTTAGTTAGTTAGTTAGTTAGTTAGTTAGTTAGTTAGTTAGTTATAGTTAGTAAAATTGCTCTGTGTCATCATATTGGAACTTAATATCTGCAGCAGTGCCAGCAGCTTCATTGATATGTGCATTTTATACAACATCTCATTGATCTCAATGATGTACTTTAATTAAATAACATTAATCTTATAATATATATAGTTTATTATATATATTATTATATACACACATTTTGCGATCTTACACATGATGCAGTTATCGTTAGTCAGAGTTAATAAGGTCTGTGTGATTTATTCAATATAGCATTCACATCGCATATAGCACACATTATTATTGAATCTATTTGGTGACTAATAGCAATTGTCATCATTAAAATGATTGATAAAATGAGTTTAAGTGGTATTATTAGTAAGACATTATAATAATATACATATATAACAGTCATAGGTAACGAACGAACTTCTGTCACAGGTCCAGGAGTAGGGCCAAAACTTTAGATTTAACATGGGCAAAATTGTCACGTGACTTGTTTTACGTTTGTTAGATTTTTGTATGCCTATGGAATTAATAAATCATTTGATTATATATATATATATATATATATATTATTCATTTTTTTTAACTGACTTCAAGCGGTCATCCGACCCCAACAACAACAAAAATTAGTGGGGGGAAAGCCCTAATTTTATTATTTTCATTAATATGTGTTTATATTTTTCTGAATATTGAAATTATATAATATATTATATAATTATATAGCATTAATTTTGCGTATTTACATTGTGGCGTAGCTTTAAGCTTGTCTCTTTTTAAATTTATGCCTTGTATAACCATCTCCGACGTTGAAATTACGTAATATGTGTGCAGTATGACCATGCCTAATGTCGTAACCATTAATGTGTTATCAAATTCGTGATTATTTAGCTTGACAGACATTGGGAGTGCAGATAAAGAGGTCATGACTGAAGGCTGTATTACAATATACGTACAAGTCTGTAGGGAATGGCGCAGCAGTTTGGTTACCCAAGGGTCCTTCCCTATGCAATACATTTCGAGCGGACTATAATAATTACAATGCCTGTCTATTGACTACACCATGCAGTACAGATTGCTGGCTCACTTGCTCTGACTCGTAATGCTCGCTTCCCGGACAATCCACTCACTTCTGCTGTGCTAACTACTAACTACTCGTCTACTTGAAATATATAATACAACGATCCCCCATGATATACGTGTATATAATGAAATAGCGTACAGTACACGGTATAACGTAATTTGTAATGAAAACGTCTACTTCACAACAGCTGTCAATTAATGTTTAGATAAAAAATATATATATTCCCTAACACAACACAACACCTGCATGAAATCGGTTAGGCGCACATATCAGGTGTCGTTAAACTGACAAACTCTATGCTGTAGGTTTTTTTTCAGCAACATGTATAATTATATATTGTTTTCACGCATGCATAATTTACAGTTGTAATTATACGCAATTCTGAACGGTGCGTATTGTTATATAAGCTAGTTATTACGTAACAAATCGCACAACTCCCATTTTTTTATACATAGAGGCAAAGCTCGGCCATGCATATATAACCCATGTATACAAATCGTATACTAATAGTGTATCATATAATACAGTATATAAGCATCGTGTGTTTATTTTTTGTTGGTTTGTCTTCGGAATTTGCATGTGTTTTACTTGTTATGAACTTGTATTACAGCGATGCTAATGCATTATTATTCTTATTGTAATATATTAATAATATTTTTTAAGAAATTTGTTCTTTTCTTAAACAAAATTTTGTAATTTAGAACCAGTGATAAAAATAATAAAGAAAAATAATAAAGATGTCATATTGTCTCTTGTGTATACTATATATTATGGATTTTGTTTTTCTCTCATTTTGTTGAAGAATTATTTAATTGGATTATTATGGATGTGATAAGTGATGTATTATACTCTTTGTGTAGATTTATAAGGAATAACATTTAATAGATACTTTATATTTTTTGTTCATACATTATTGCTCGAATTGAAAGATTATTAATGATGAATTATTATTGAATTATTGTATGTATTGATGAGGGCCTGATTGTTTATTTCATGTTAATGTTTCTTGTTTTTATGTGTTATTTATTAAGTATGGACGTAAATTGCAAAATATATGTGATTGATGAACATTATTAACGTGCTTATATTGTTGTATGCAATCGAAAGGCAATAAAAGATTATGAATTATGAATTATAATATATTAAATTTATTCGTACTGCATGCGGTGAGCTCATTAACTTTTTAAATTAAATAATTTAATAAATTGAATAAATTATAAATTAATAACAACTTTCACACTAGATAATCGCTCTCCTCCCCCCCCCCACTGAATCCGCCCTAAATTATCAGTATTATTTTGCAGAGTGGTATGGAGTGGTGTTTTGAGCATTGAGCAGGAGAAAAGGGTATTTTCAACCCTGCTTCATTTATTAATATCGACATTAATTTTTTTTTTCACGCCAGTCTTTTCAGCAATGATCTGATGATCGGACTCAGCAATTAAATTGATGACAGCTTAGCTTCCAATAGTATACAGGACTGTAATATTTGAGTTTTAACGATAGGATGAGTCATGAAATTTTTATTGCATGTAATGAAACGGGAGGAGAAAAAAAGAGAGAGGAATTATTTATATATGTGTGCAAAAAATATATTATTTTAGTTATCCAAAATGTAATATTTTTTTATGGTATCTTGTATTATATGTACAAATTAGTATCTCACAAGACGATTAACATAGCAGAACTACAAATAATATTTAAAAAGAAATTTAATTATATTGATATTTACATAAGTATTTTTATAATTTCAAAAAAAAAATAAAAAAAAATAGCAGTTGCAGGCATATGTTTTGAAACAAAACAAAAATTAATTTTTCAAACTGTTGATTGCATAGCCTGGGGGAAACTCTTGTATATGATAAGAAAAACCAAGATCAAAGGTTTCCGGAATGCACCGTGAAAAACAAGCATAGATGTGACGCAAGTTGTTGAGATCTTCACACAGCTGTCCATCTTGATAATATGCAGTGCTAGTGAGGGGTGGCTGGCTGTCCCAGCCTCGAGGTCTTCTGCTATCTCTTTGAGTGAGGCGGAGGCGATCAAGCAATCAATGGTGTTTGCCAGGTCAACAATAACACGGGGCAGAGGTCGTGCTAGAGATTAGTCATTACCACGCTCTAATGGGATTGAAATCCATCAATTACATTAATGCAGAATGTGTATCAAGGCTATAGAACTAATTCAATTATTAATATTATTATTATAGACTTCAATGAGAATAATAGAATAATAGCAATAACAAAAATTATTTTATATGTGCAATTAAACCTTGATACCTATAAGCGTTTACAGAACTACACCGATTCATAGTGTGTGTGAATGTATATATATATATATATATATATATATATATATACATGTATATATATATATGTATATGTATATATATATATATATATATATATATATATTATATTATATTATATTATAATATATTATATTATATTATATTATATTATATTATATTATATTATATTATATTATATTATATTATATATATTATATATATGATATGTTATTTTCATCTTGTGGGTTTTGAAACTCAAAGAATTAGCTGTAAACAAAGTAAACTAGAAAAAAAAACGAATTTATTTGTTTGTTTGTTTGCTTGATTGTTTGTTCGTTTGTTTATTTATTTTTCATTTTTTTTTGTTATTTTGTTATTTTATTTTTTTGTGAGACACCACTGTCCTGGTCATTGGACGAACCCAGCAGTGCTTCGTTTTTTCCCCTTTGGAATGCCAGACTTTCAACCATGGCATTAATATTATTATATGACAATAGTTGTATTTTGCATGTCTGTTTCGGATCTGCTCAATAAAATATTTATTACGATTAACTAAACTAAACTGGAAATTAAACGTAAAAAAGTTGAAGTATATTTGAATGGTTGTTTAAAAATATTTGTTCTTGTTTTGTTATGTGTATTATTTTTTCTGTCATAATATGCTATGTATAAATGGCATTCTCACTGACACTTTATAATAATAATGTATCGTCCATACTGATTCATAGCTCATAATTGTGCTCACCTGAAATATTCATTATTCCGGACGAGGGACGAAATATTATAGCTTCTTTGCTTCTTAAGCAGTATTAACAATAGACAGGTTTTGAAATTATACATGCACGAGGTTGCTTTTAGCTTATATTTAACTCTAGTCCTGCACATTTCTTTACTTTTTGTTATTGCTTAGGATGCTTTTACTAAACAATGTTTGTCAATAACACTTATGATTTGAATCTGAAGGACTGAGGAGTCAACCAGGGTATACATATTATATACCTTGGGAATAAAAAAAAAAAAAAAAATACTATTATACTGTCTATTTTTATTGATAATTTTGAAGATTGCATAACCCAATATTGCTGACTACAAGACAATTAAGTGTTGATTCGAATATAAAACAGTATATTATTATATTTTGTACAGTATAATCACACATTATACTATAATATACCATATATACTGCAATGAATGTAAGAAGAATTCTGAAGAATATAATAATGCATAATGCTATCAATAAAATGTAACCGATATAGTTTGTTTCAAATTGTTTGTTTTTAACATCCTCCAAGGTTCATACCGATACAACCCACCAGTTCTGTTCATCTAATATAAAAGTTTACGTCACGCACTATACGTTTACATGACGGTGTTTAATACGTATTCGTTGACGACACCTCATAAGAATAACATTATCCGTCGTCAACGGATCCGTATTAAACACTGTCATATGAACGTAGATAGTATGTTTCAAGTGCACTGATTCAAAATCTGCAATACAAATCAGACTCGCTTCGTGTTTGAAATATGCCATTTTAAAACAATAAAATTACTTATCACAGAACCTTTATATTATGACAATTTGTAAATAAGAATTTTATTAATCTACCAACATAGACAAGTCAACATTATATATAATACACCATAGCCCTCTGGTGGTCCACCAGAGGGCTATGAATACACAATCAGAACCATAATTGTTTATTTTTTAATAAAGTCGCACGATGAGAAAGGAGATGAGAAAGGGTGCTAAAAAATGTATGAAAATTTCAAAAGTTAATAGTAATAATAATTAAAGCAGCACCTAATCATGCACGTTATATAATGCCATTTCCCCCTTAAGATTGGGAGGTCAAGCGTGGCGCAGTGCATTTACTGGTTCTCGATAGGTCACCGAAGACAGGATATGTTGAGCGTGGTTAGTACTTGGATGGGTGACCGTTTCAAGAAAAAATTACGTTGCTCCCTCCCTTGCTTCATCTCGCTTTCCACCCAGTGCAGTACTGCACTTGTGTGTGGTTCCCCAGGCTTTGGCATCGCTTTGGTCCATTGAGAAAAAGTAGAGGTCCGTCCTGACTGAGGTTTTCCACGGTTCCCTCAGTCTCACCTCAGTGAATGCTGGGACGCGTAACAGGCCGTGGAAACCATCCGTTCCCTACCTTATTCCTTCCTATAACCCATTACTCCGCCGCGAGCATGCAGTAAGCTCTTAGGGGTGTATCCTTGGGGAATATATATTATATATATATATATATATATATATATATATATATATGTATATTTCTTACTGAAAAAACGTAATTCATTTTTTTTTTTTTTTTTTTTTCATCTTTAGAAAGTAAATTCAATAGTTTTTTTGTTTTAATAAGATTGCTAAGATTCTTTTTCTTGCTTTCTTTTCTTTTTTGTTTATTTTATTATTTCTTTTATTAAATTTGAAAGTGTTAACATCTCATATTAATCCTGCTTTATTACGTGAAAAAAACTTAATCCTTGCAATCCTTGTAAAATTTTGCACTGGTTAGCGAATAAGATTATTATTGTTAATCTCTGCTGGACAATATTTGTAAATTTTTTTAATCAAATTAAAGAAAAAAATTAAGGTCTTTTTGATATATATATAAATATATATAGTTATATATAATATTTTAGTACTTGTTTTGCTATTATTATTATAATTTCTGCAAATTTAGAAAAAAAAATCGGAGCTGTTATTATATACATATATATTTTTTAATTTTTGTTAAGAGAAAAAAATGTAACACTATAAGTTGGTTTAACAAGACAGATACAGTTTAAAATCATGCCTGCACATTGAATTATTATATTTTACATTACACATGCAAGTTCGGAGGTGCAGCAAATTGCTCCCATCTGGCTAGCAGCATCACACAGTCTATAGTGCATTAACGTCAATATGAAACGGGTGGAGCACTCTCAGCAGGCAGCAGCAGCAGCACTCGCTCTCATGCCGGCAGGAGGGAGCATTCACGTGAATTTGCTTGCAGGTCATTATTTCATTGAGACAACATTGGCAGTAATGGGCCCCTACATCATCACAGTCACAGCCGCCGCCGTCGTCACCATGTCAGCTCGCTAGCTTATTTGCAATGGCAATAAAGCTTACAGCAAATTTTAATACGAATAGTACAATAAAATGAGATAACCAGATGTACATCCAGTCAGTTGATATACTTATTGTACTTGCTGGCTGATAAGGCTGAGATTTTTTTCTTACCACTATAATCAAAGTAGTATTATTTTTTTTTTTAAACTGTTTTGTGACTTTTGTTTGTTGTGATATTTTGCTATTTTGCATCTGGTGGTCTACTATAATTATATCGATCATTATATATACATTTGTATATGTGTGTGTGTGGATGTGTATGCATAAATAATTAATTAGATAATTCCCTTAGACATACAAAGGGGCATTCACAAAGCCCTAAGGCCACATTTAGGGCTCGATAATTTAAAGCCCGATTTTAGGCATGCTTTTTAGACCCAAAATTTCTGGTCTTAAATTATCGAGTCCTAAATGTGGCCTTAAGACTTTGTGAATGCCCCTTACAGTATATTATATACAGAACAGCCTATGAGCCCTATGATCGAAATAAAAATTTGAATTTGAAAATATATCGTCCATCATCCGGAAATAGCTCCCTGCTATCTCAGGTGAGAGCAATTATGAGCTGTAAATCGGTATAAAATAAAGCTTAATTTTGCGCTTCCTGAAATAGCAGATAGCTCATCACTGCAACGAGATCATGGTACGCAGATTGCTCGTTATTTCAAACGAGGGACAATATGCAATATATAATATATATAAAATTAATTTTTTTACTTTCGTGGAAAAGAACCTATACTTTATAGACTGTATAGACTACAGGGACGGAGGGCAGTGAGGGCAGAAATAGACCCTTACACCCTACTTACCCTAGGGTGCCTGATCACCCTTAGGATGAATATTATATACTCAAATAAGTCATATCAAATAATATATATAACCCTCATACTGGATTTCAAAAGGTTACTAGATAGAAAAGGACGCGCTATGCTGACAAAAATTTGTGAACTATATTTATATACTAAAACTCCGGTTATTTTAATTGATATAACATTTTAAAGAAAGTATAATATGATTTGCTATGTTTTATAATATAAACCAATTTATTTACATTTGTCTAGAAAAATTAAAGATTCCTAACGCAACATTAGGGGTGAGGAGTACTTGAAAGGTCCAAACGTATATTAGTTTAACTGTTTCATAATCTATTGTGATATGAAAGATGCAAATTTTTAAAGTTTTACATGCAGATTCTTTCCCATGAAAGATTCTTTCATTGCATCGTGGTCGTCTCGGACTGCAATTCACGTAAATGTTTTATGTTTTATGCAAATGTTAAAATGCTGTGCTAATTATATATATATATATATATATATATATATATATATATATATATATATATATATATATATATATATATATATATATATATATATATATATTTGTAAGGGTAGAAATATCCCCTTACAATGTGCTTACACCATTAAAAACCTAACTATGACTTATTTAGATTGGAGCTTTATGAATTTAAATCTAAGTGCCTTGAAGCGACCGCCTGCAGTTTGCTTGATGACTGATTGTCATATAATTTGTTGTTCTGGCTGTGGGTGAGTGAAGAGTTGAGAGCGAATGAATGATGATAATAATAATATAATACTGTAGGAGTATGGGGACGCAGTTCAGGCGGCCTTATGATGCGTGGGATTCAGTCACACGTCCACCTCGACAAATAAATGCTATCCTGCCTGCCTCAACTAAATACGCATTTATAATATTCTATTACCACTTTTCTACAGCATAAAACTTTACTACAGTTTAAAGCATCACATAGAAACATATATACATGTATAGTATCACCATCTAATGAAAAAAAAAATCCTGGTCGAGAGGGGAAGCTGTTAATGTTTATGAAGTACGTGTACTGAATTGTTCATATTATCAGTACATGAATACATGGTTTTTAAAGAGGAAGAGGTACTCCAGTTTTTTACTAGTTTGTGGTGAGGTCTATTAGTTCTATATAACCCATACTGGTTTACACTAAAAAAAAAAAATAATAATAATAAATAAAAATAATTTCTCACGCTCACACTGCATCACAAATAAATGTTAAAATATGACTTTCGATGGGTGATATATGTTACATTTTTTTTTATGAACGGTTAGCAATGGACGAAAAGAGCATGTTGAGCTATATACAGTAAAATATCCAGTATATATATTATTATACAGTGTGTTTATATGAATTGCCCTGATTTGGCAGGCTCGATTACAATTAATGGAATGCTCGATGTAGGCATATACTTTTTATAAATAAAATTAAAGCTTAAATTTATACATTTTCAAAAGCCAAAACTAAAAAACATCAAATACATTTGAATTCTTGAGACGAAAAAGGAACAGAAAATGGCCATTCTTGAGCTCCAGAATCCGCAGAAAAAAATGTGTTGCGATGTATTTTTTTTATATATATATTTTTTTTACAGCTAAGTTTTACTAAGTTGTTAAAAAACTTAACATCAAAAGTAACATATAATAGATGGAAAATTTTGCAATTGATAATCGTCTGACTGTATTTACGAAGAGAACGAATGTTACATTGTTTGACATAATTTAACTGCGCATCCTTTATTTGAGTCTACGAGATTAAGCATATTGTTAAGATATTATTTTACAGTACTTTAATTAAGAATATAAAATTAATAAAATCTTCATTAAAATTTAGAAATCCTATCCTAAAAAGTTTTTGATATAGTTCTAGTTTAAGCAATGAACCAAAAATATTAAACCAACCTCTCTAGTATATAATACATTAATTTAATTTATCTTTGTGCCAAATTAATTATGTTATTACAAATTTTTTCCAGTAATATATAAAGGTAACAAATGGAAAGAACCCTGCAACATGCATTTATAAATTTACAAAGACGATGCATAATTATTACATGAATGTTGTGATTTTGTTAAACATGTTCAAAACTGTCTCTATTACAACCAATAATATACTTGCTGATAATTATTTATTCATATTTTTATAAGCGATATATATGTAGCCGTATGTATTATAGTTAGGAATGTTTGCTTCAATATGAAATAGCAATAACCATTTTCGTTTCTCAAGTGTATAATATATAATATTATAAGAGACCATTGTTAAAGATAGTAAATTTTTGTATCATACTCTTTAAATTATAAATAAAAAAATCAACAGAGAAATATCTTAGCCAAGTACCTGTTTTTTTTCAGTAGTTATATAAAGGATTGTAACCACTTTTTAGTGAAATAGTGCCATCGGTGCTTTGTTGCAATCCGCACCCTAATTTTTGTAATATATTTTGTATTTGTACTTTGGGTGAAATAAATAAATAAATAAATAAATAAATAAATAAATAAATAAATAAATAAATAAATAAATAAATAAATAAATAAATAAATAAATAAATAAATAAATAAATAAATAAATAAATAAATAAATAAATAAATAAATAAATAAATAAATAAATAAATAAATAAATAAATAAATAAATAAATATGAAGTCAAGAGGTTGTTTTGGATTTGATATTATACTCATAATTTCCTAATAATAATGAAAAAAAAATGAACTATACACAACTGGTAATATCTCAAGGGTAAAAAAACGTTTAATAGACCTCACAACACGTAAGATGATTTGCAGTGTTATAATTAACGATAGGTTAATAGTTCACTGAATTCACTATTAGATTACCATGGTTATCAATATATTACATTACTTTTAATTAGTTTTGTAATAAAAATTATGCTCGTGTGAATCTTAGGGCTCAATGGATAGGCTATTCACCCAGTCTTGTTGAGTAAGCATTTTCAATGGGTCATCGAAGGTTATCAAGCAGGTCAAAAGTTCAGAGCAAAGAGCCGCCAGATAAGACCTGTTGCTGGGACCACTGGACTTGAGCTTGAATCGAGTCCCCGCAGATGGCAGACGCACTCTAATCAATGCTGACAAATCTCCAATCTTCAAGCATTTAATTTGTAACTAAAATATTTTAGATTGCTTACAATTTCTGTTGGTAGGGTTGTTTTTATGATATTAATTTGATACCAATTAATATGTCCAAACAAAATTAATTTAAAGTTAATTTTTTTATACTTTTTGCAGAAATCAGAGAAGAGAAAGAAAGAATAAAAAGCACACTATATAGTTTCGCGTAATTTACTTATATTATAATTTATATTTTATTAAAGTAAAATCTGCATGATAACGTGATAAACACCATCTACGTCATCTATATCTAAATAATAATTAGAAAAACAGTGTACACTTTTAACAGTTAAAGATTTGAACACTAATTTAAAACAGAAAAAAAAATGATATAATTCAGTGTTATACTGCATATATATATATATATATATATATATATATATATACATCGACCATCATCATGCAATCATGCAACTGTCAATGCTGGTTGTCTATTTTCACGGCGATACACAGTTGTATAAATTTCGGAGATTATAATCTATATATTTTGTCTTAATTAAATGAATTGTTATATTGCCCAATTAGGCATCAACCATTCCAGAGACATAGTGTGTTATTTATGTGTGTTTTCAGGAGGAATAATTTTAAGATTTATTTTATTTTTTATTTTATGGTGTTGTTATTCCATTGGTTGGCTATTTTGTTTATAGTGGACAACATACATGAAAAAAATTATTGCAGAAATGAATAGAGGGTACCAAATTATGCTACTCTGAGTTTTTTCAGATTTTTTTGAGACCCGGAACTATTTTTAAATAATTATTGAAAGTCCTGTGATTTCAGTTGGCACCTCTGAATTCTTCATAAAAAGGATAGAGACTGCAGGTGACGCCTCCAGGGAGCGTAGCCGCACTTTCAATAATTATTTAAAAATAGTTCTGGGTTTCAAAAAAATCTAAAAAAATTCAGAATAGCATAATTTGGTACCCTCTATTCATTTCTGCAATAAAAAATTTTCATGTATGTTGTCCATTGTGACTTAACGTTATGATGCGCGCGTCATAGATTCACTTCACGACATCCTTTGCACTACCCTGCACCTGCCTTTTCTCTGGTTATGACATATAGTTGTACATATGTAAAGGTGATTAGGAACTGAAATGAATTTCCCTCTGAAAGGCCGGAAGGGCTTTTTGCCCATCATGAAAGATTAAACATCCATGCTTAGCATCGCTTAATTAGTTTCGGTGATGTATATATTAACGACCAATCTAATAAAGTAAAAAAGTGACCAAGCTTCTGATGCACATTCATTATTTCAATTTTCTTTTGCGTTTAAATTAATTACACCAGTAAATTCGTCCACGATAGAGGACAGAGGGAAGAAATAATTTGTATAATTTGTTTGCTTCTTATAATTTATTCTGTCAATACAACCTGTTGTAATGTATCTCAGGCAAACAGCTTGGCTGTCTATGGGCGGATTGAGATGCCAGTGTTGGAGCTGATCCACGAGAGGTAGCTGGTAACTCGAGTGTAGCCGGACGGGTCGCCGGATGCACAGCCGGCAGAAGACACGAACGACACCACTCCAATCTGAGTCCTCTGGCCGTCTTCGTCGTAGGTAAGTGGGCCGCCGCTATCACCCTGAAAACAAACACAACGTATATATATATATTACTATAATATCGTGTAATTGAAAGTCAATTAATTCAGCACAAGTTCTGAGTACTAGATTCTAGCCAAAGTACACCATCCTTTTTAAACAACCCAAATATAACTTTTCAATAAAGCTCGATAAACCTAGTGACTAAACTGAGTAACTGACTTTGAAAATACGAACAGAAAAATTGAATTTGAACATTAACAACTTTTTAATGAATTTTCTGGTGACTGCACAATGTTGATTTCATTAACATTTTATATTAATTACTTATTATACTAATATTTATTTATTGGGTCAAGTAATTACGCTCTTGCGTGTGACATCACATTAGGAGTTTCAACGGTCGTCGGCATCCTTGTTGGCGGAGCTACAGCCATGTATAAGCATATAGGACAAAACATTTAAAAAATTGATATCTCGTTAAAAAATATAGAAAGAAACAATTTAAAATTCTGAGGAAACCAAAAGTTTGTAAATTTAATTTTAAACATTTTATTCACCTCACATTTTTTTTTTTTTTTCATTTTAAATAATTTATAATATATTTTTTAAATCTTTTGTCTGCATGTTTGCACTCATCTCCTGTAAAGTAGACTGACAGGGCTGACAGCATTGCTCATGCAAGCACCTTATACAATATTTGTGGACTTATCTATTTTTAAATTTAGTCTCATATTTATAACAGACCAATAACTCTTACAGTCTATCTCTTGTAACTCTTTAAATTAAATAATTATTAAATTATCTACAACAGACTATATATATATATATATATATATATATATATTAACGCATAATGTAGAAGATTGATTGAAGGTCAGCCGGTTGACAGAAACTAATAAGGACTGAAGCCAAACATACAAAAATATCAACAATCCAACAATCCAAGTAATATTAATATTCTCCTCTTCTGCATATTGCACCAGAAAATAAAGCTGCATGCATGAGTCAGAGCCTTACCTTGATTGTACCCTCACGCAAAAAAAAAAAAAAAAAAAAAAAAAAATTAATATACATACACAGCTTCTGGCCATACAAAGGAAATTTGCTTAGAGATATAAACGTTGCTAAATTAATTAAATGTGTTGCCACTTCATTCCCCGAGGATAATAAATATATTTTCTCCTTGTGTATCTCTGTATATATTATTAGAGTATCGACCTCATTTTTTTATTGCAGAAATGGATAGAGCGTGCAAAGTTATGCTATCCTTATTTTTTTTCGGATTTTTTAGAGCCTGGGAACTATTTTTAAAAAATTATTGAAAGTTCTTTTTGTGACGTCACGAGACGCCGCTCCTTAAGAAAAAGATAGGACTTGCCGCCGCGTGACGTCACAAAAAGAACTTTCAATAATTTTTTAAAAATAGTTCCCGGGCTCAAAAAAATCTGAAAAAAATCAGGGTAACATAACTTTGCACGCTCTATATTCTGCAATAAAAAATTTTGAGGTCGATACTCCATTGTAAGAAAAAATGTTTTTAGTTCAACGTATATATATTATGTCCTTGAACCCCTTCTTTTCAATATTTTTATGGCAGATATTACAGTTTGTATGGCTTCAGACATGGCACAATATGCTGACGATTCAACTATATATAAATTGATAAAACCCAAGAAGATTCAGCACTGTTACAGAGGGATTTGGATAATATATAATCATTGTGGTGTGAGGTGAATCATGGAATGTCTTTAAATAAATTAAAATGTAAAGTTATGGATATGACTCTAAGTTCGACTCCTTTAACTAGGTCAATATTCAATCAATGGTAAAAACTTGTCATACGTTCAATCTGTAAAAATTGTTGGCATAATTGTATCTTCTGATTTAAAATGGAATTTACAGTCTGAAACTGTAAGATGCATGTAAAGTACGTGGCTAAACTGTTAGGATTTGTGCAGCGGAACCTTACGGGATGTACACCTAAAGTCAAGCGTCTTGCATATTTATGTCTTATATATATAAGGTAAAATATCACATATGGCGCTCGGCTCCTGCTTGGCACCCAACAGGTAAGGAAAACATGCACAAGTTCAGTAGAATTGAAAGAAAAGTCCTGAGATTTATTTAAAATAATTCTCCTCCTGACTGCTCTATAACAAAGATTGTACCTATCCAAGATCATTTTCAGGTTATAGATCTCAATTTCTACAACAAATGTGTTAGTTGAAAATGGACGTATAGATTGTTATATTACAAGTATAATTAGATGGAAGGCCTATAAGAGGTCAGAATAGTGCAGAATTATTATTGATTTTCCCTTATACAGTAAGATAAGAATTATATAAAAAGGGTTATGTGTTTAGAACTGCATCTCAGTGGAATCAATTGCTCAGGCACAATGTCAACCTGAGTCCAGATAGTCAATTTACAAAAGCTTAAACTACTTATTACCTATTATATTGCAAAAAATTGTACCTAATAATACAATAATTATGTTTTTTTACTCTAGCTGTGTTTGTAAACTGCTAGTTTACTTATTAGTAATATAATGTATATAAAATGACAATTTATTAAAGGATAGCTGCATATTGTGTTTTGGCACCTTATTGGTGTTTTGCGTGCTATGCTCATGCTATCCTCACCCTAACTACCTTTGTGTGTACATTTTACTAATGTATTTATGGGTGAAATAATTAATAAATATTATAAATTTTACATATATATATAATATATATATATATATATATATATATATATATATATATATATATATATATATATATATATATATATAAAATTTAAGGCTACAATTGCATGACAGTCTATTTAGTGTATGCAAATCGTGTCCAGTAAAAAGTTTAAGAGCTAACTATTTTTTCCTATTTTCATAACATGCTCTGGCTAAAATTATCAGATCTGGAAAAAGAACTTACGTTGCAGGTGGACTTGCCATTAGCGCCAGAGCAGCACAGCGTGGACGAGACAATGACGCTGCTGCCGTAAGTGCTTGCGCACACCGCGTTCGTAATGATGTTCAGCTCAACATATCGCAGAATGTCGCTCGTACCGGGAGAAGCTGTGGCAAAATTCATCCCGATGAGAAAATTTATTTATAAAAATGCAATCATAACGACGATCTTTTGGTCTGCATGAGCATACTGCAAGTATTCTTTTTATTGGGGTCAAAACTGTTTAATATGATACATATTATAAATAATTTTATAATTTTGTAATAATTTTTATAGTGTTATTGCACTTGTTTTCCGACTCCTGGTTATAAAAAGGAATATTTTCCCATAATATCACACCTTTGAAAAATAGCAACGTTTCCCCTGCACTGCTCATTTTGTGGACGTTGTAACACAACCTTATGGAGTATTGGTGATTTCTTTAATATTTTTAGGATGTTAAAAAAGGATTATATCATCAAAATTCCGAATTTAAAATTCCCCTTAAATTGCAAAACTACGTGAATTATAAAAAATTCAAACTGCGCAGATGAGTCAAGTCAAATGTTACTTTGAAAGATCCCAAAGAAACTAACTAGTTTTATTTTGAGATGTGATATTAGCAATGGTTTCTATTACATTGTTATTAAATGAGCTATTTTTACTCTATGAGAGTGCCAGGGTGCTCTGGACTGCTGCAAGAAAAGGAGGATTCTTACCGTCCGAGGGCTTGCCCCAGCCGCTGACGGTCGCTGAGGCACCGGAGAACGTGTTGCCGGCGTCCGAGGTCCTGGGCAGACGGATCACAGCAATGAACGCTGCAATACAAAATCTAATCTTAGCGTGCAATGCTGTGATGTTTACTTTTTTCCTAATTATATGGTTGTATTAATGCAGGACATGGAATTGGAAGGGGAGAGACACGTAACCTGTTTCATTGTAAGTATAATAATATATGTGCATTATATACATGGTCATTGTAATATAGTATATATAATGATATTAAATCTAAAAATACATTGAGGCTTACAATAATTGAAACGGTTAAATCACACTTGAATTATATATTAGTAATGCAGTTACTATCCTAAAATATATTTCAGACAAAAATAAACAAAAATAGTTTTTCCGGGCAATACCATGGTATAAAAATTTGGAAAATAACTCCTTTTCTTTAATTTCACTATCATTAATACGTTATTACAATATGCTATACTTGTGCAGTACATACATAAAATAATGGGAGAGTAATATTGTGAGAAAGTTTAATATTGTTAGTGATGCTGTACACTCCACTCACAAGTCAGATAAAAATGTCCGATCCGGCCATGTTAAAGTATATAGACGGATCGGACATTTTTATTCGAATGGAGTGTACTATTACGTACGTATGTCGCACTGGCTATACAATATAACTATAAAGCAGTAAATAAAATTAAATTCATACACATTTTTATTTAATATTCTTGCTATTCACCAGTTATCAGATAAACTAATACACTTTTCTGTTAATTTATTATTAAATTGCTTAATGATAATGGACAACATACGTTGTATGAAATTTTTTTATTGCAGAAATGAATAGAGGGTACCAAATTATGCTACTCTGAATTTTTTAAGATTTTTTTGAAACCCGGAACTATTTTTAAATAATTATTGAAAGTGCGGCCACGCCCCTTGGAGGCGTCAATAGGCGTCTCGGTCCTATTCTTTTTATTAAGGATTCAGGGGTGCCAACTTAACTTAAAGAACTTTCAATAATTATTTAAAAATAGTTCCGGGTCTCAAAAAATCTGAAAAAATTCAGAGTTCATAATTCATAATTTGGTGCCCTCTATTCATTTCTGCAATAAAAAAATTTCATGTGCATGTGTTGTGTATTAATACTTGGGATATTATTTAATTCAGTTATTATTGTTCGAGGCTGAAAATAAATATAATCATTTTCAACTGTCTAAAGAATTCAACAGCTTCTGCAATCTTTCATTTATTTCTTCAAGTTTTAGCAAAAAATCTTCAATGAATTTCTTTGCTAAGCTTTCCTAATAATTTTTTACATTAAAAGACAAATATGAAATATAATGTGTTAACAAATGGAATACGTTACCATGTTATTGGCTAATTATAACGGTTCATTATATATGTTTTAATTATAACGCATGAAGTAATGTATTGAATTAAACTGTAATTGCAGTACCGTTTTTCATAAGCAATATTAAAAAGAACAAGTGCTCTATATATATATATATATATATATATAGGCTAGCTATATATAGAATAGGAGTTTATTCTTTTATTCTAATGCACTAATGACAATATACTGAGAGAGTAATTTTGCGACTATACAGCCATCGACTCACTGGAGAGAGACACTGCGCTGGGCAGGTTCAGCAAGGCAATATCGTTGTTCAGCGTATTCACGTTGTAGCCGCTATGCACGATCTTGCTTGTGGTGGTCACGGTTATGCGGCCGGTCTCAGAAGATGCCGAGATGTTCTGGGCACCCAGCTGAATCTGGTAGCTCCGTCTGAAACGTTCGCCATGCTATTTATTGTAATGCCAAGCATGTGTAGGCTACACAAGCCTTTTGTGAGGCCATTGATCAGATATCTTGTCAAATTTAGCTAGCTAGCTAGTAGTTGTTGTAACTTTCTTTTCCATTTACTATCATATACATTATTATTTTTAAACAAAAAGAATTCTCCATTCAATTTAATTATTTCATTAGCAGCTTGGGTTAGTTACTGAAGTAAATAACCGTTGTTTACAGGAAGCATTCAAGACAGCTTTTGAGTAAATGCTTACTTTGTAAATACCCCTTCTGTTTACATAAAATTTTAAAAAAAATGGTTCATGCGTATCGAATAATGAATGAATCTGTTGTAAATAGCTAGTTACTGCATGACCATCCTATAACGACAGATATACCGTATATAACGTAAATTAATCTGCAAATGAAAACTGAGACAACTACGTACAGTTTGGGACAGTACGAGTACAGTGTGAAAATTTTAGGCTTTTAGAAAGTGAGCAGAGGTATAGGTAAATTTGTCATACTGTATGTGGAAGAGCTTAGTGTACTTTAAATACTTTCGAAAAGCTATAATAATGGTGCTTTTCTAACTCCCTAAACGTTGTAAGTCTGCATTTTTATTTTGGCACTTGGAGTTGCAGTGAAGGCGTATTGGGCATAAGTGACGTTCAAAATTTACAATGCTCGTTATTAACACATTGTACATTAGGGTGACCAGATATCTCGATGTCCAAAACGGTACATGCCCCCAAGATAGAGGACTGAAGGGCCAACACCCCCGCCGGAGGCAAGATTTTTTTGGGTGCCACGCCCCCTTTTTTACTTTTTTTTTCTTCATAGATTTTCAAATGAATTGTTTTTTTTTATGAAGCCGTTTTTTTCCGAAAAAAATTATTTTATTTGAAAATCCATTAAAGAATTTTTGTCATAGATTATACGTATTTTTTAATTGGTACCATAGTTTAGACGAAGTTTGAGTAAAACGCTGTTTTCTGTTCCATAAGGCTGCATGTTTAAGGGCTCAGGAAAACGAACTTCGGGATTTTTTTTGCGATGAAGCTATTTGAGATGAAATTTTTTGGTTTTCATTTCTCAATAAAGCAGGGCAGAGGTTAAAATATTTTAAGGAAATAAAAGAATAAATTAAGCAATAATCGCTCACTCTACTTTAAATAATATAAATAATTACATTTTTTTATATATATACATTTTTCATTGAATTAGAAAAAAAAAGAGATCATAGTCACCATGTAAGAAAACTGTGCCAGTGAGTTGATTTCCTAAAATTAACCTTTTTTCTTGGCCTGGCCACGATCCTATTATGTTGTAAAGTTGCATGTAAAATGAAAAGAAACAAAAGCAATAAAAGAAATTTATACTCAAAAAGCAGAACTTCGAAGGATACTAACTTTTTCAAAAAAAAAAAAAAAAAAATAGATTTAAATATTTTAAATTGCTTTTTTTTTTTTTTTTAAAATTTCGTTATCAAATTTTCCGTCTTCATTCATTCATTCACAATATTTCTAAATGTACGTGTTACTTAAATAATGCATTATATATTTGTTTACAAATAAAAAATAAAACTTAATATAATGTCACGAGATAAATTATACAAAAAAAAAAATGGAATTCAAAGCAAGAAATTAATTTGAATTACTTTTAATCGAACTGTTCATTTTGCAAATAGTGTGAACTCTTGTTAGAGTGAAATAGCTGAAGAAGTTAAATTGAATTAATTTATAGTTTATAGCATTCAAATTGGACTTAAAATTAATGACATCTAAAATTACTTGATTGTATATGAATATATTTGTGGCGTTTTTCCCTCATATTATTTTCCATTTATTTACGTAATATCCATGCACGATTATTGTGAAAAAAAAAAAAAAAAAAAAAAAGACAGAAATTTTTCATAAGCCTCGATCGACATAATGCATAAGAATGATTTTTTCAATTTTATATATTATTGGAAATTTCCATCAAGTGAATATCATTAATATCAAGAGATGATATTTTTGTGTTTTTTACTTATTTTTTATTCCAAATTTAATCAAAAAGTAGTGACTTCATTTCACGTAGTATATGCATACTTGCGCGTATATACAAAATATATCTATTGCGCAATTTTGGATTTTGGAAGAAATATGCTGTTTTGCGAATGCGATCGAGAAAAAGGGGCATGGAGTTGCAAAATCATTTGCGTCCGTACATTTTCGTAAATATTCACAACCACATTCCTATGAATTTTTTATTTTTATAATGATAAAATTTTTAAAAAATGTCCCCTTTTTAAATTTTGTCCGAAAGCGGTACATTTAGGCGTCCCGAGAGCCTCTTTGGGGACACCGGGACATGGTACTCTAAAACGGTACTGTACCGGTCAAAACGGTACGTCTGGTCACCCTATTGTACATACGCCAAGGAGAAAAATATTTATTCTGAAATAAACAAAATATGAAATCATAAAGCCACATTGTACAGAAAATACATTGCTTCAGTCTATGTGCTGCTATTACGTGCACTGACATTACATCCCTTTATAACTCATGACGTATACGTACCCCTGGGCACAGTGGGCCGCCGTGAGGATCCATGTGGTGGAGATGAGGGAACCACCGCAGAAGGACGAGCTATCGATGATGACGGCCGCTTGCCAGGGGAACTGTCCATGACTCGCCACATTGCCGTTCACAATACGTCCGTTGATGGGGACCATGGAGCGGCCAGCGTCCCCTGCAAGCAGAAAAAAAACGCAATGAATTCCTATTAGAGTATTCACTTTTATTGATGAAAACAATTCATTGCATGTCTCTCTAAACTGTAAATGATAATTGTACGAAGCAATTTGGCCTGCAATGATGAATTAAATTTTTATTGCACAACTATAAGGTATATAGATATAAATACTGCATGCAGCAATTATAATAATCACTACGGGGATTGGAATCATGATGTTTAAAACTGTTTAAAGCATTGCTGCTACTATTCTTCTCTCTGAAAATTACAAATCTGCATATCTCTAGAAGCTAATTAAAGTGCCAACATAGCAGGTAGTGGTAAAATTTGTTCCATCTCAAATAATCAAAATATTTATCAAAATGAATAACAAAAATTTTGAATTTGTATTTGCCATTATGTTCCTATAAAACATTAGGCCAACCGTCTATCTTAAATTGTCTGAGGCTACGTCAATGAAATATTATTATCGAGTGCAGACAATGATTGAACAGCAATTAGCCTAAATTTTTATTAGCAGGAGCAAGGAATGGCGTCCAATTAAAGATTTTCGGAGTGCAGTATGGTCGCGATTCACGAAGCAGTTATCCAGGTTTCTAACCACGTTTAGCTTAACCACGTTTAAGTAGGGGGTTTAACACGTAAAACAGATATAGTTAAACGTGGTTAAGCTAAACGTGGTTAGAAACCTGGCTAACTTCTTCGTGAGTCGCACCCTATATTTATAACTGGATATTATAATTGAGTTCTACCTTATTTTGGCTTATATGTCCCTACAAAGCTGCAATCCAGAGTTGGTCAGCATTTACTAAGCTCACGGGGGTAGTGGGGAAGTATAATCATACGCACTGGGCTGGGGCTGCATGTTACGTCCGATGTTGACAGGCCCATCGATCCTGGGCTTCATGTTCTCCATGATTTGCTCCCACTCACTCAGAGTGAAACGCTCGGGCTCTTCCAGCACGGGCAAGTACTGCGTCAGAGGCTTTAGACTGCCCACGTCCACGCGGGCCTGAAAGAAGGTCGCATAACTATAACTTCCCTTCTCTTTTTCTCTCTGCCAATTTCTGTTGTAAATTTTTCTGCAAATTAGTGCTTTAGTGTATTGTGATATGAATATTATAATTATATACAAATAAAAAACTTCTCTTGGCTTTTAAAAAATAATTATATAACCTTACCTGGGCCAGCGCACACAAGGCAAGAGCAACAATGATGAATTTCATGGTTGTACCGTAGATGGTAAATCAAGCACCAGGAACCAGTATTTATACCTGTGTGGGTTATCAGTGCAGATCCATATCTCATAAAATTGCGACTTATATTTCAGACAAAAAAAATACGTGTGCAACACTTTTTGTACTTCGACTCGTACATGAAGATTTAATCAGTAAAACCATTTTGCCAACCAAATAAAATTAAAGATATCAAATTTAATTTGCACACTGCTAAATATGAAAAAGAGAGGAAAGAAATTTTCATTTCACAGCATTAATATGAATTTTCTCAGCTTAAATTAAGCAGAATATATATAA
This sequence comes from Siphlonurus alternatus, assembly GCA_949825025.1. Taxonomy (NCBI): domain Eukaryota; kingdom Metazoa; phylum Arthropoda; class Insecta; order Ephemeroptera; family Siphlonuridae; genus Siphlonurus; species Siphlonurus alternatus. The sequence continues at coordinate 20,946,943 of OX463788.1, read as the reverse complement.
AAAAAAAAAAAAATAGAAAATTCCAATAAAATGTAAATTTTCGTTTTTTTTTCGTTTTTTTTTATTTTTTTTTACAATTACGTTTATTTTTATCAATTTTTATTGTGTATTAAATTTTATACTTCCAAAATGAACCTGAGAATAATGATAAAATAAAAATAGTTGCAAGAACCATATAATATATTATAGTATAATATAAGTTAGCACCCAAAGCGGAATTTGGACAATGTCCAAAAAAAGTGACCAAAACTAGTTACGTTTTTTTTTTTCTTTTCATTTTGACCAAAATCCGAAATGAACAAATATTTTGGCTTTTGGTCATTTAAATTTGATCACAACTAGTTCTGGTCAAATCATAAAAACCAAAACCCGTTGAGAGAGTGCTCGTCGGCTTTTGGTCAAACAAAATTAGCCACATCTATAGTTTTGGTTAAATCAGAAAAACCAAAACCCGATGTGAGCCTTATTTCGGCTTTTGGTCACTTTTTCACATGTTTAACCAAAACTAGGTTTGGCCAAATGGGCGCAATTCACGAAGCAGTTAGCCAGGTCTCAAACCACGTTTAGCTTAACCACGTTTAAATATACCTATTTTACGTGTTAAAACACCTATAAAACGTAGTTATATAGAAACCTGGCTAACTGCTTCGTGAATCGTGAATCGCGCCCATTATCTCACTACGTATCTATATAATTCTATAATCCTATTTATTTTATAAGAAATATCATTACAACACAAACAAAAGACACGTTTTTTTTTTAAAAAAAAAGGGTTTTAAAAATTTGTATCTTTATATTACTGCGGTCTTAGGAAAAAAGGGGTATTTTTTTTTTTTTATAATATTTTGCTGAACAGAAAGTTTGTTTGTCGCTTAGAACTTAGAAGATATTTGGATTTTATGTAATTTATCAAACTAGCGCTATTTTTCAAAATATATGTTATGTATGTTAGTTAAAACATATGACACTATATTATGTTCAATTTGAGTAACTTAATATGTAAAATTACTGTAGCAACGCAAAAATTAAGAAAAATTGTTTTCATTTCATATTTGTGTTTCATGTAATATGTCATCCCATAAAAACTTATATTGCATATTTTATACAAGTAATATTGTATGACCTTCATGTGTATCATTACACTTGATAGCTCAAATTTGAGATTATTCTTATCGAACCCACACACATTATAGCAACGACCACCTTTGTCATCTGCAGAGCCATGAAGATGTAATCTTTAATGATATTTGTCAAGCATGAAACTAAATTCTGGTTTGATAAATGATGACAAGCAACGTCTTTATGATTAACAAGTAATGTGTAAATTAATACAAAATCTTATTTTGAAGAATAAATTGGAGTAACTCAATTAAACATTTATAAAACTCTTGCCTTATAAATTTCCTACATATAAATATTTTATTCAACAGCAGATTTAAAATAATATTATTAAAATTTTTGAAGTATTTGCCAGTTTAGAATATAAGTTATAAGGGCCTAGCGAGTAGTACAATTCGTTCCGTAGTTTTGTATAATTTTTGTTAATTAAATCAATTGCTAAAAAAATAATCCATATAACTAGTAATATGCAAATTCGACCATGCTGCACCATGCATGCTGTATGACAACAATACAATATATAACATGAAATATTATGTTATACTGTATGTTTCAATTAATCTCAATCTATTACGAGACTGCGACAGTGAAGGAGGCATTGGCCGCATTGTGTGTAATTTATTTTACAGAATTTTATATTTTATGCATATGAAATACATGAAAATATAATATATTATATAAACATTTTCTTGCAATATATTGTTTGTTTTTGTTGTCTTTTATCAAGTTTAATCCGAACTTGTTTCATAAATCTCTAAAATATTAGGATTTCAATATTGTAAGTCTACATTACATGACGTTACCTCAGAATGTAAATCACGTAACTAAAAAAAAAATCATGGGACTTTGACCTTTAAGGAAAAGGTAATACGTCTAATGTTAAAAAAAAAAATCCCACACATGAAAATTATTAAAAAAAAATTAAATGTTCTCCTCTACATCCTCTATCAGTATCTAAAATATCAGGTATACAAATTCAAGTTAATTTTTAAGTTATGAATTTTTTAAGTTGACTTCTTTAACATGGAGAAATGTAACTTCCATGTAAAATTAAAAAATTAGTAAACTTTAAAACTTCATAACTTCAAAACTAGCTCGAATTTGCATACCTGATATTTTAGCTACTGATAGGGGCTGTATAGGAGAAATTTTTATTTATTTATACTTATTTATTTATTTATTTATTTATTTATTTATTTATTTATTTATTTATTTATTTATTTATTTATTTATTTATTTATTTATTTATTTATTTATTTATTTATTTATTTATTTATTTATTTATTTATTTATTTATTTATTTATTTATTTATTTTCATAATTTTCATTTGTGGGATTTTTTTTAACATTGGGCGTGCTGCCTTGCCTTACCATTAAGTTCTATTGAGTATTGTATTGAGATAACGTTTCTTTAGAACTGCATAATCCCCCCCCTCCTTCCCAATTACGTTATGTACACTACAGTGTATATAAAATTTAAACAATACCCTAGTGTACATTCTGAGAAAACAATTATGGTTTAATTTACAATATTTCATATTTTTATTGTAATAATAATTGATTTTGAGCCAATCACTGCATGGTAAAAAGAAAACAAGAATTCAGGACACCTAGTTTATTTATTTGAAATTTAAATTATGCAGTCATCATGCACTAACGTATATTTTTTTTTTAAAGGAAGTGAAATAAAAACAATTCATGATGTTTTACTGTTATTTCAAAAGATTTCATCGATCTATTCTACTGCAGCTACGTATGGATATCGATTAGATTTTGAATATATTTTTAAAGAAATCAAGGACTGAATTATCAGAACAGATATAAAAAAATAAATATTAATGAAGATAATGTAAAAGGAGTAAAATATGAACAGTAATATAGCCAACAATATACAGCTTTATCGTTGAGAAATCAATCAGGTGGGAACATGTATTTGCTGCTTTTAAATGAAATGAACATAAAATGAATAAAATAATTTTGATGATCTGTAGATTATACACTTTTTATAAATGCCAGGGGTACCAGTTAAGGGATGATTTTCTATAATTTTCTGAGGTTCTATGTTTATTAATTTGATAATTTAAAGTCGGGTGGTGGAAGGTTGAGTTTTTGCACTTTTTTTTTTACACCCCTATGACCTTGAAGCTCAATGCGAGGTAATGGGTCCGGATTAAAGGAGATGGAGAACATTAGTACATCAAGGACTATCGTCCCCATTTTAAGAAGAAGAGAGGAGAGAGAGAGAGAGAGAGAGAGAGAGAGAGAGAGAGAGAGAGAGAGAGAAAATAACACACGCATTTCTCTTATGCATTTAAAAACAATCACATGTATCACATGGATCGGGTTTTAGTCTAAAACGTTAAAAAACAGGGAATTTTTCAATGTCCCTCTCATTTTGGAACTAGATGACTTCAAAAGTAAATAAAAAAAAATGATTAAAATATTATTATTGATATATATTTTTGTTTGTTTTTTTAAATACAAAATTCTTTATTCTTGAGAATAATAAGATATGCATGACACCCCCAACCCCCGATTCCAGTGGACTCCTGTTTTTTTTGTTTTTTTTTTTTTTTTTTTTTTTTAACTATTTGAACTAGGGTGCGCATGGAAAAGGACAGATAAAGACGTGGTGCGCAAGCAGGCGCGAGGATTCTTTACGTGGCAATCACGAGCGTATCTGGATGTTGGCGGTGTTCGAAATCCAACCGAGGAAACTTGCAACGCGTGTGTAGCCTACGTGTTGGCCCTGGCAGCCAGAAGACGCCGTAAACGACACCAGTGCAATTTGAGTCCACACTCCATCTGTCTCCTTGTACACCAGCGGGCTTCCAGTGTCGGCCTATATAAACACACCAGCACAACATGAGTCAAAATCGTCAAAACACCTCTGATGCATATATAAGTAAGGTACAGAGTTACAAGTAGTCACAATTCACAATACTATAAGGTGCTGCGCGTCCTAGATACTCTTTCAAAACAAAACTGTCCTGTACATGAGAACAATGTCATCTTGGTTATCTGTAAACGCTTCAGGTCCAGTGGTCTAGGTAGTGTAGACAAGAAAGGGATCGAAGGGTTTTGGCTCCCCCCCCCCCTTTCCGATTCCGAAATGCCCACGTGGTAGGAAAAAATGGCTAGTGGGTGTGGGTCCACCATTACCCACCCTACCCTTTCCCCTACCTTCCAATGACTCAGCACTACGCTCATATGCATCTGTCCATCATTTAGGGTGTCAGTTAGAATTTTGAAATTTGAATTTAAGGTATCTTTGATTTTTACCTGCAGATAACAAACTGCTGCCACGCTACGCAAAAAAATACATTTGTGATTGCTGCTGGCCTGTTAGGAGAAACTTGTCTTAACTGAGCATTCACAATTCAAATTAATGTTTATTATTATAAAATACACACACATATAAAAAAAACTGGGCGTCACAAATGCATTTCCACGGTCGTTTCATTATATTTGTGGGTCCTATTTCAGAGACCTACTCACGTTGCAAGAGGATTTAGTAGGTCTCGCGCAAAGAGACGTCGAAATGATGACACTGGTTCCATACACGTCCGAGCAGTCCATGTTGTTGCTCACCGTCATCTCCATACTCATGAGAGTTGAGTTCACCGCAGTGCTCGCTGTGCCAGCCGCGAGACAAACAAATAAATAAAATAATTCATGTTGGCAAACACGCATCGCACCATGATAACTTATGTATAATAATTTTCCATTTATGACACTAAAAGCTGAACAACAAAAAAGCTGCGAAAAACTATTGCAGTTTTTCTCATTTTTATAATATTTATATTTGATCACCAGCTATTTTTTCAGCATAAGCTCAAATAAAAAAGAAAATGCACAGCACTCATCGAAGGCTTAAAGTTTGTATTATATATAGGTAATTTTAAATCAGAAAACACTGATTTTGAGTACTTGAAAATCCAAAATATAAAAACTTTAATACTTTTTAAATGTGCAGCTATCAAACCATAATTTTTTAGCATATTTTTTAAGTTAATTTGTTATAGTGATATGACATCAAGCACACGTTTAAAAAAAATAAAGTACTATATTGTAAAACATAATGTCTTAATGTGTAATTGAGGAAGCAGTTAATAACAGCGATTGCATCATTTCAGGTTGGCTCATAGTTAGTGTAGCTTACCAATGAGGAGACTCAATGATAAAAGTAAAAAGAACTCCCTAACGTGATACAACTTACAGTCACTTACGCGGCCCCAGCCGCTGAGAAAAGCCGTCACACCTTCGAACGTCTTATCTGCATCGGATTTGCGAGGAAGACGGATCGGCACAATGAAACCTACATAAAGCATAACAGCATATTTTTAATTTTGAAAATTATCGACTCATCATTATCAACTGACAAATATAATATTTATATATTGAATAGTGAATAATAAATTTGTTCCCGAGTTCCTGCATTTATTCTGCTAAATACTCTGACTGCGCAGCAGCATGTTATATGTACTGTACACATGCAGCCATTAACAGTTAATTAACATATATATCCTACATGATTATAATATAGGATTTATAGGAATGCAATGTTCACTGTAGCTGCTGCATGCTATTAAAGAGAACTAATAGTTGAAGAGAGGCAAATATGATATAACGCAATACCAATTATGGTAGTAGTTCATAGAAGTGTGCTTAAAAAAAAAAAAAAAAAAAATGCTTCACTACGTATAACACACATTTTATTTATAAATATGTTTTTTTTTTATTTTTTTTTTTTTATTTTTTAGTTTTACGTATACGTATACGTATTTAATGGTTTTTCTTTTTTTGTAATAGAGGTTGTTGGTCATGAAAAGCGACTGTAAACTTAAATTCCGAGGACCTGACTGACGAGCTGTAGAGAATTCATTCAAACAGCCGTGTTAGCTATTTACAAGTAGTGCATTCGAGAGATTGAATGCGAGTGTGATCTGACACAAATACTTTGTTTTATTACTAAATTCTGAATTAAAAAAAAATATATGTATATTATTCAGCAGAGATTAAATTAATCTCATCAACTGGTGCAAAATTTCACATTTTTTTTTACCAAGCATTTATTTTATTTATAATTTTAAAATTGTTCTTTTTTTTATTTATTAATATTTTATTTTTACAAATATTAAGCAGTTAAACAAAATATATGCAATTTTGTATACCAAAGAATAATCTCTGCTTCTTGTGGCCTGCTCAAATTCTATAAAATTGTTAACTTTATCCTTTAAAACAATAACATTTCCTCTCTCACAGCACAGACTTTATACAACTGTTTTTTATTGATGGCAATGATGACCAGTGTATTCAAAATTATTTTATAATTAAAAAGCGAATTTTAATTAAAACAATATATGCGGAGATGAAGAGATTTGAAAAATTAGAATATATCATGAATATACTTATATAGATTTAAAAAAAAAATAAAGACAAGATTTTTCATGACTCTGATGATTGTAGAAAATGATTAGTCACACATCGTCAATCCATTTATTTCGTCAACACTCTCAAAAAAATATTTCCATTCACTTAATTGTAGATGTGACTTACTGCCAGAGGTGGCGATGGGAATAGGCAGGTACAGCAGGGCGATATCACTGTTAAGGTTACTGGCAGTCCAACTTGGATGCAGATACTTGGTATTCGCCATTATCATCGCACGGCCAGCCTCGAACGTGTTCCTCTGTTGTGTGCCGAATATCAAAGTGAAGTTGGTATAGCTAAAACATTAATAACCATGAAGTGACTGAATTATGCATATAGTACGATTATAAATAAAGTGTATACCAATTAGGTTGTTAGCTTTTTAATCATGATATTGAGGCAGTGCGTATGTACACGTAGTATTTACATGCTGTCCCACTTATTTTGCCCAACTCTGTACGAAATTGTGCACAAATCATGTTTATAATAACCAAGGGATGAGGCGAGGGGCAACTTTGCCCTCAAATCTGTTCAAGCAAAAAATGAGGAGTGAGCGAGTGAGCTAATATGTCGTCAGGAAAAGGTCATCATAGAAATTTAACTCGTATGTCAAAGCAATCTTCTACCTTCTCTTTTCTCTTTTTGGTGTACAACGGAACTAAAAATACCTTGATTATATTATAATAGAACAAAAATCAATTATATTGATTTTATATGAAAAATATTGTACAATATATAGAATTGATTGTGCTTGTATTATACACCTTGTACCCTACACTGCAGTCAAAGATGGGTTATGGGTATTAATTTTTCAATTATAGCTTCGCATGAAGGCACTTTGACGGTCAAAGTGCCTTCATGCGAAGCTATTATAATTGAAAAATAAATACCCATAACCCATATTTTATACACTGTATATATTATCACGTAATTCAACAATTCCATCAATAGATAGCTCAAATATCCTTTTTCATAATGTGTTGTACTCCATATGACACACAGTTTTTCAAAAAATTCAACAGTTCTTTGAATTCTTTGACTTTTATAAAATTGATTTTAACAATAATGTTTCACAAGAACATAAAATATAATATTAGCAGCATAAAATGAAATTAACAAAAAAAATAGAAAAACGTCATGAGCTCTGTATGTAAAAGCCTAAATTATTTAATATATATATATATATATATATATATATATATATATATATATATATATATATATATATATATATATATATATGATTGTATACAGCTAATTTCCCACCCCCACCCCTCTTTTTGTAGTTATACCACTGACTACTTTAACGGTTAATCTCAGTTACTTCGGAGTCAAAGAATATTTCCCTGCATGCAAACGAATCGAATGAAATAAATTTTAAAAATCGAGAATGTTCTAAAACTTAATCGCTTATGGTTTGAGCAAATTCGGTCTTGCAGTTTTCTTACAACAGCTCCATTTCCGGTTTTCGTCCATAAGGCCAATGTTAAACTTCTACCTCAGTTTTCACAAAACTGATAAGACAGATTCGCTTCAAAATTTGTCACCTATTGATGGTGCGTTTTAAGTCCCCTGCAAGTCTTGTTGCATTCAGGCGCTACGATTGCGAGATATCAAGCTACTGAGATTCATCCTTAACTGAATTTTATTATTCTTACCCGTCGACACAGCTAGCGGCAGTGAGCACCCACGAGTTGGTTAGTAACGAACCACTGCAAAAGTAGATACCATCTGCCGCAATGGCTGTCTGCCACTGGAACTGTCCTTTCTGTGCCTTATCGAACTGCAATGTTAGGTTGTTGGAGCTCATTCTGCCGGCAATTGCAACTGAAAAAATATAGTATAACCACTGTTAACAAGCATCCAAAAAACTTATTAATGACACGCAAGCACTTTCAGGAAAAAGACAGTTACAATTAAACTTGGTTCTCAGAAGTTAGCGAGTACATTAACTTAATTAATTTCTACATCAGTAATCAATATACACCCTTAGATGCTGAGAATAGGCAAATTTGCAACTAAAGAAAGGTGTAGTGTGCTAAGCTAGTTCTTCCATTTTTCTGTTGCTGTTTTGTTTTATATTTTATAGTTTGACTTTGTCTTGATTAGCGACTAGCGATACAGTGATTGTACCACCTGGTAGAAGAATTTATAATAATTTTCTCATTTGAATTCAACTCAACATCTATAATGTTTTCATTACTGATAGTATTCATCAGTCATCAACCTGGAACATTTGTTTCAGCGATGTACATAAATATTTATTAATACATCAGCACGATAATATTGCAAGTTAACTTTTCAAGGCGAGGAGTATTAAAGAATTATAATTTATATGTGTAATTATACTCTACGTAATATGTTATTGTTATTATCTACTTTGGTCTTCATTTCTTCATTTAACTTTATTTCTTAAAGGAGAATTATCATTATTTGGTTTCCTAAACAGTTGTGTTTTTAACTCTGTATATATTATATAGTATAATTATTCTGTATAACCAGGGTAGCCGCCCAATATGTAATTTTCTTGAAATAAAAGTAGGATACAGCCCGGGCCAGAAATGGTGTTACGATTTCGTGTTAAATTTTTGGTGGGATGACTTTCAGCTAGAAAGTTGAATTTGGCATATATACATCCACGGGTTAATTGTTTATAGTTTCAGCGACATATATTTGACATATATCTCAACAATTTGAGATAGTTGATCTCCTATTTTTCAATAAGTGTAGAACAGGTCAGGTGAATTTGAATATTACTGATACTGTTAAAAATGGGCGTCAAATTAGAGGGCAAGATGGTGTTGTTAGTCTTATTCCACCACAGGCTCGTTTAGAGTTATATAAAAAAGGTTTTCTAATAAGGACTGTGTCTGAATGGAATAAGTTGCCCTGCAATGTAAAGAAAAGTGATGCTAAGCAGTTTCCTTCTGCTCTTAAGAATTTTTATATTCTTAAAAATAGTTAATTAATTTGTTTGTTTTTGACTCTAGCATTCTATGCTATAGCATTGGTATAAATTTGTAGGTTAGCAGCCACTTGTGATATGGTGCTTCTAGTGCCTTGCTTGCTACCCCCACCCCACTACTTGTAATACTGTGTGTACCTTGGGTGAAATAATAAAATAAAAAAAAATAAATAAATAAATAAAAATTTATTTTTTAAATCATTCTTTCATGCTGTTTAATAGTGTATATACACGATTTGCATTTCTTCTTTATGGGATTTCCATGTTAAATGAAGTTGATAGATTTTTTTTTCGATCTGCACCAAAATATATTTTTATGGGTTTCAGAGCACGCTGTATCTAATTCTAATAATTTAATTTAAAACATGATGAAAACAATCTATATTAATGATATAATGACTGCCTACGTCAAACAGTGAAGTTATCATAATTTTGATATTGTAATATTGCAACTTTTTTTTTTGTTTCTTTTTACATTTTCCCGTAGGTCTAACTTGTCTATATTCTATATACTCAATGAGTATAATAGAGCCAATAGACAGGGACGGAGGGCTGACAGGAAAGAACGAGGCTGGCCGAACACTCCGTAGTGTCCCGACAACCCTTAGGATGAGAAGAGTAAGGTGACAGGATTACGAGATTGCAAAGACAGGCAAGGAGGCGCTGTGACCTTGTGCTAAGAACTGCCCCGGTATTCACCTAGTAGTGCTCGGGAAACTAAAGAAAACCATCATCAAGGCAGATAGCACCAAAGTAAACTTGAGCACCTCTCACGCAGTGCTCACAGTCAGTGTTCGACTTGCGCGCTGTGGCGACCTGACATTTTATTTTTTACCTCAAAAACAACCTATGAATAATTTTGTAATTGAAGCAAGCTGATTTCAAAATTTAGGGGTTGGTAAATTTCACATATATAAAAATTAAATCTCTAACTTACTCCGATTGAAAATATTAGGTCTTTAATTTCATAATTAAACAAAACATATTCTTATAAAGTTTAGCCGTTGTGATTTCATCTTTGAGTGAGAATAATAATTATTATTGTAAAAGAAATTAGATGCTGGTACATAACTGATACAGTATTATATAATAATATATAACTTGTGTATTTATTTATTTTTAGGAAAATTTACTGGGCTCTGATGTTTGTTCTTGCCTATATTCTTCTAAAAAAAGTATTTGAAAATTACAATTAATTTATGTCACAGAAGTCAAAGTCATTTATCCACTCAAGCGTCCGAGAGAGTTCTGTTCATCACATTAATTTTTTCATGGATAACTGGATGGTACTATTTTTTTTTTTTAAATAATTCAATATGTGTAGATTTACATTAGCGAAAAAATAATTACATCGGCACATATTCACATGCTTCCGTTGTGCATTTTATCAATCGATGTTTGCCATAACAATGCTGTGACGGTAACGGATGTAATAGCAAGGCTAGATGGAGTTCCGTGCAGCACTGATAATTTATGTTAAAAAAAAGAGGAAACTATATTAACAAATTGCCTCACTGCCACGTCAAACAGGACTACGATGTGGTTTTTTCTGCTTGTCAGTGAATTGCCATAGATACTTCATATTAGCACCAAGTTTATTTTTCCCGTTGCAATAATATAAGAATTTAAATAATACTGTTGTTATACGCGTGCCTCAAATGCATAACAATTTGTATTTTATTTGTAATTCATTTCAATTAGTTACAATGTTTTATTGCTTGCATAATCAAGATCATATCTTTTATATATTTAAAACAGTTAATATTTATCAAGAAAACCGTAACGATAAAAGTAGTTGTGTACGACTAATATATTAGAGATTTAGAGGCCCAGCACAATTATACACTGAATTGTACAGTTTTGTTTAAACGCGTGTCTGATACATAAGGATAAAATTAAAACAATTAGAAGTCCAAGCTGAAGTAATTTTCAGTTTTTAGCGCATGACGTCCGTCGTATGCCTTTAATATATTTTTATGGATAATTCATTCATCCTCTGGGACACCATGGATAGGAATAACGAACGTCTTTATTTTATCCCCACATTTAGCGTGGAGGAAATTAAGTGGCTTTTAGGCTAAAATATACGTCAAAAGATGAGGCATGTATGTGTATTATTATATATTATTATTATTATTGACGTGCGATGAGGAGGATAATTTTCAACCAGAGGGTGCTCTCGGTTGACTGGCTTCTACATTATTATACAACAAGTTATTATAAGATCATATTGTATAATACTGCTAGTTACAGTACATAATATTATATAATATATTATTTAATGCCATGCAGGTAACTTACTTTGTGACAATTTTCCCTTTGTATTTGAATCTAGTTTTGGCTTCATATTTTTCTCGATTTTGTCCCTGACCGTGACAGTAAACTTCTCAGGTTCAGAAAGCGGGGGGCGTGTTTGGATCAAGAGCTTGAAGTTGTCTTCGTAGATGTTTTGTGTTACAGGCGAGGACTTTGCAGTGGAAGAGTTACTAGAAATGTTAGAGCCGCTAGTACTGCCAGCACCGCTGGAGCTGCTAGAACCGCTTGAACTTCCACTTCCGTAGTCATCTGATGCTTTAGCAGAATCATAATCACTCGCTGCAGTCTGTAAGCAAAATATAAGCAATAATTAGCATTGATTATAATACACAGAAGAAAAATTACAAAATATACACCAAATATCGAATCATGTCTTATCTTATCAAATTAAGTATACATAAATAGCATTTAAAATATGTTCTCTTGCATCCTCAAAACAAAGTGTCGGGTGTTTTAAAACTGCAAATCTTAAATTATATAAATATAGCAATACTAATAGTAATATTTTCATTTAAATATGTACACAATAAATTTAACGTAAAATTAACTCTATTCGTGTATTGCACATAAATTTACTATATATATGTAATAATATAAATATTCGAGAAAACTAGTTACATTTACATTTATCGATAGAATCATTATATATATATATATATATAAATTGGGTGTAGTTTACTATAAAATATATATTACAACATATACATATTTATATGATAATATATATCATACAGAATAATCATTATATATTCACGTCACCGAAAGACAAATTTTTGCAGCAATGACTCAACTTGAACATGAAACTTGAGGAGGCATGGAATCATGAAGATATAAGGAATGCTCGAGTCCACGGCATGCTTCAAAACTTTATCATTTGGATTTAGTAAATATGGGGCGCTATTCACGAAGCAGTACGTTAGCTAGGTTTCTAACCACGTTTAGCTTAACCACGTTTAACTATACCTGTTTTACGTATTAAACCACCTAGTTAAACGTGGTTAAGTTAAACGTGGTTAGAAACCTGGCTAAATGCTTCGTGAATCGCGCCCAAAATTATAGCCTGCCTACTTGCATGCCAAATGCCGTCGACGTGCTCTTTATGCTCTTACGAACGACCGGCTTTAAAATTTTAATGTTATTACTGTTTGTGACTAAATGAATTGCATCGATTAATGCATAACCCCCCCCCAAATCTGTAAGCACTTTCATTCCTTTCTGAAAATAAAAAAAGTTTTACATGCAATCGAAACTAAATTCAGCTTAATTAACAAATTTTTATTTCTTTGCGGCTACTTGTGAAATAACACAAAAAGGTAAATCAAAACTTACTGATTAATTTTTATTCTCCTCTTAAAATATACTTTTCAATTTAGTATATAATTTTAAAACAATTATTGTTACTGAATTATTACAACCTGAAGATGGCAAATGTACTAAAATATGAGCTACTTAAGTATTGCACAATTTCTCACTCTACAAAATGTTAACGGAGCTTATTTAGTGCTGCATGCTGCATGAGAATTTCAACCATTTAAATTTTTAATTTTATAATGTTAGTTCTTAAAATACAGTTAATACTTGCCGTGAATATGATCAAGGCACAGAAAATAAACACATTAATGAACCGCATTTTTAACAGCATGACTTAAGTTTACAGTTGGTCGATTTGTGTTTCGCTCAGCTTGAATGCCCCTCATTTATAGCAACGATTTTGAATCGTACAAAAAAATCTCTGCCACGTTTACTGTATTTGCGCCATATTTCTATTAAAGAGTGATACAAAAAAATTATAGCCTTGACTGCTTCCGTAACAATCATATTCAAATAGAAAGAAATTGAAATAAAATAAAAATCAAGGAAAAATTGTTTGACATAATTATAATATACTGCAATGGAGCATACATCTAAAAGAATGATATTCATGACTGCAATGACTGCATGATAGATTCAACAGAAAAACTGCAGAATTGGGAAAGAGCAATTAGAACTATGTTTAATTTTAAAAACAATTAATTGACTCTTATTCTCCTGTTTGTTCAGGAAGGAATTTTAATTATTTTACCATTACCCCAGCAATTTATTTATGAAAGTTTCTGTTTTGTTAAGAAACATATATATGTGAATATTTTAAATGTACAGTACCATGAGTTCCATTATTGTAATAAAAGAAATAATGCTTTATTATTGCTTCATTAACTTTCATTCTTATCTTGCAGCAGGAATAAAAAATCGTTGCCAAATTGACACGGTTTATACCAATTTTCATAAAGCATTTGATAAGGTCCCACATAATCTCCTCATATGTAGTTAAATTAAAGAGCTTCGGTATATCATCACAGTTAGGTATTAAAAATTTTACAAAAAAAATATATACATCCCAACATATTCAGATCAAAACAATTGGCTCTCAACGAGTTCGGTACGGAAATGAATAAATAAATAAATAAATAAATAAATAAATAAATAAATAAATAAATAAATAAATAAATAAATAAATAAATAAATAAATAAATAAATAAATAAATAAATAAATAAATAAATAAATAAATAAATAAATAAATAAATAAATAAATAAATAAATAAATAAATAAATAAATAAATAAATAAATAAATAAATAAATAAATAAATAAATAAATAAATAAATAAATACTGTATCAGTATACTAGCTATGCCATTAATTGAAAATGAAAATAAAAGGCTGCTTTTAAGCTTCGATCATCGATCTAGAATGTGTTTACTGTTTTACAATTTTTTTCTTTATTTTCAAATAATATTATTTAATTTTATAATTTTGTTTTATGCAGGCCTCTAGAAAGTTATAAGAATGAACCAATCTCCCTCCAATCTTGGTCCTGGGACGTACATCTTGGTGGAACTGAAAAATAATAATAACGATACAAATATCATACTTCTAAAAATAAAAGTTTTCAAATGAAGAAAATATATTATGCTGCACACTGAACCCTTCCCTCCCTGTAAAATTGACATTTCAAGATATTTAGGAGTATAACATTTTGTACATGCAGTTATTATACTTTTTATAATAATAAAACTAACAAGTAACTATAATTTATCATAATATTATATAATGTAATACCAAAAATATTTCATAGCTAAATTATATACAAATTTAATTCAGTAAATTTAATATTATATTACTATATAAGAGAGTTCTTACTTAATTTTGCATCAATTTGAGCCTACAAGATTAAAACACTTCATGTGCCATTAAATACTTTGTTTCATATTATGATTATTGACTGCATGTCTGTAATTACAAACTTTGCTGCTGCTTTAAACTAACTTAATTTTAATTATTAATTTGTTTCGAAATATAATTTATGTTTAATATATTCATAAGAGCTATTGGGAGTTGTTTTTAACATCATGAAGATTCACATCACAAGGTCATGCAGTATCAGCTTCATATATCCAGCTTCCTTGACTTTTATAACATGGAGGAAAAACCAACAACCAGTTTTGACATTCTATAAGTTTAATATTGCATAATATGAGCGACTTGGAGATAAATATTATAATACAGCAACAAGAAAAAAAATATCAGTGGGTATCTTTTCAAGGGCAATTACTCGTAATCATCTTTAGGGCAAAGTTCTATAATTTTATTGCCTTAATTTAAAACTCTACAATCATCCTCTTGGAGATAGACGTTTACTGTTAACTTCAATTTCTGTCTGTGGAAAGAGCTATTTAATTTCAGAGATCACCACAGCATCCGGGTCTTATACAAGTTCTGTTCAAATTCGAAAACTGCATTAGTTCTGAGACCTTGCAATGTTTTGATAGGAATGATAGATTATAGACCTCGATCAATAGGTCTGTTCGTAAATGCACAATCGATTCATGTCATGAATCAATAATCAGAGATGGACCTTCTGTACAAGTAACAAGGAAAATATAATAATTTTTTCATATCTGATTGTGTATTGCAAAATACCTTATACTATATAACATTAATAACACTCAATTTCTGTTAATTAAACATTCCGTGTGCTGGAGCTATTATCTTTGTGATCATTGCCATCAAGGTCGTTTTTTCGGAACCATACGTGCAGTTTTTCTCAACTGCAAACGGGCAGTAACGCACGAATGTCTCAGATTTTTTTTTTATATATACTGCAATGTATTACACATTATTTGCACTGCACGTATATAAATGTAAATAATAGTGAGTTATCTCTCAAAAAGTTAAGAGTATGTTTTTAAGTTTCTATTAATTCTAACTAATGACAAAATCATTCTTTCGTCGTAGTTTATTACGTTAGGTCTTCAGATGAATAGATTGTTTATCAATAATTACGCAAATTCTTTATTTTGTGTAATAATCACGTGGTCAAGTCTCCTCCCATTGCCTCCACAAATTCAGATTTTCTGCAGATGCTAAACTCGGGGTCTGGGTCAAGGATATTTTACTACTCAACATCCTTGGTCTGGGCAGATTAACCGCTACACACCAAGAACCCATGCAGTATATATAATATATATAGTCTTTGACGACACACGTGTGCAGCTCTGGTTGTAGCTTTCTTAATTTAACAATTAAAAATTTACTGATAATAATAAAACCCTTAAAACTGAAACTGGTTTATATTCATAACATTATAGGTCTGTTCATTAATGCACAATCAGAAAGAATCTATTTTTATTGATGATCTTTATGTTCCATGCACAGAAGGTTCATCATTAAAAATCGATTCTTTCTGATTGTGTATTTACGAACAGACCTTATATTTTGTACAGTTTCAGTAAAAAAAAAAAAGAAAAAAGTGACATTATAGTGCTTTTTTTTATGACTAAACGAGTTTCACACACTCTGATTCGATCTGTATTTGAAATAAAAAATAAATTATTTTGAATGAAACTGAATCTTACAGAGAATAAAAAAGCAATGGTGAAAAATATGATATTATGAACCTGATATATTTATAATACCCTTAATCGATCTATGATATTTAACCCTATTTAAGGGAAAATGTAACGGTGTCATAGAGATTTATTAATGCTTCAATAATGTTTAAAAGACAATCTTGCTTATAATATTAAACTATATATTGTATATGTAGTATCGAGATTTAGTACTAATAATACACATATACAGTATATATGTATATATATGGTGTTCAATTTAGTGGTATTCTATTTTTCCAATAACTGGTTAGTGATAAATTAATAAAATATTGCAATAAAACGTTGCAATGAATGTTTTGACCATTGTTTTCCACTATATAGCTGTCGGCTTGCAGTTGGTACTTATATATCTTATTTATAATTTATACCTACAGCATAATTATGTCTTAGTTATAAAATATATGTATAAATATATATTTTTATAAATATAATGATGAAAAATTGTGAAAAGTGCAGTGCAATATGTTATAAAGATGAATTTCAGGTCTTAGTGCTAGACAATACTTCTGTGTGAAAATGTGTGCAGTGCGCTAAACTGTTTTTATTTGAAGAAAAGTAGAAAAATCATCAAGACATTAACATTTTAAATTTCTGCATATGTTCCTGCATGCACACCAATAACAAACGTAATATGTTTTCCTTATCTATGCACGTAAAATTATTAAAAAAAATAATAATAATTAATTATAATTATAATGCCCTGCTGTTTTTTTTTTTTTTTTTTCTTTAACAAAGGCTTCTTACTTCCCACTGTGTCTCACAAACACACTCCCTAGCTGCTGAAGTTGTCTGATGAGGAATATAGCTAGGGAACTAACGACCAAATATCAGTAAAAACGGGCTATTAACGATACAATCCTGAAATTTTCAGTACTGGTACAGAACCTCTTTTTGGTCATTTTTGGTGGCGGTACCCAAAAAAAAGTTCCATAGGGTGACCTTGAGTGACCTTTGAACTTTGACCTCCGATTAAATTGGATTTATTTTTTTTACGAGGAAACTAAGGCAGGTACGAAAAAATTTGTCATGAACAAATGTGTTTGCAACAAACTGAAGATTCATTGTGAATTTTTGTAAAGACCGAAGTCCATAAAAAACAAAATGGCGGCCAGTGAAACTTTAATTCATGCTTTTTTACGTCACTCTTCAGCTTATTTCAAGTAGACTAGCAAATTTTTTTGTATATAATGACAATTTTTAATTGCCCGTGATTATCAAGATTAAGAAAAGTCATAATACTTGCTGATAAGACAACAATAACGTAAGATATTGTAATTCTTATTGATTATTTTGCCTCCTAGTGTATACGGCTTTATAAAAAAAAAAAAATTAAAAAAATGTGATAAAAGCCTACAAATTTCAGGAATGATTTATTTGGTCATAAGGACCATAAAAAAAATTGGTTCCTAAAAAATTAAGACCCCCTTTGACCCCTGGTGACCTTCAAAAATGGTAATTGTGGAGAACTGGAAACATTTTTTTCTGATAAACAGCAGCTTCGGACGAAAATATTTCTAATACAAAATATGATTGGAATGACTGGAATTATGTCCCTGATTTTTTTCAAAATGCAGTGTTGCCAAATAGAGCACCCACGTTGCCAAACGTGCCCTTAAAATCTGCATCTTAGGGTCACTTCATTACAAACAATCCGTGCTTCGAATTCAAGCTTTAATATTCATTGCATGAATCATGAACTGGGATCATCAAAGAAATCCATCATAAATTTGTAAAGGTCCTCCCCCCTCCCCCCCCCCCCCCACTTCTTCTTGAACCCTGGGGCCATTTAAAAAACGACAGTCTCTCGATGATATTCTTGCATATGATTATTAATTATTATTTTATTATATATTATATTTTATTTTTAATACTCAAGAATATCATTGGAGTGATTTTAAGAGTATCCCTAATTTTTAATGCTGCGCTGCCAAGTGTTCTTGAAATCTGAGACTTATGGAAGTATTTATGTGTTATCTGGAAGAGTGCACTGCATCGTTTTAGCCACAATTAATAGACGGCCCTTGGCATGCATGTATATTTTACAATACGTTACTATACTTCAGTTTCTTGAGGATCAAGGGAGGATGGGTTTTGAAATGGAAAAAGTGGGGTAGGGAGGAATTCCTATAGAAGGTAATAAAAATGAAATATGTTATATATGGAACGCCCGTTCAGGTCCCCAACTGTCGGTAATCAAAGCGCATCTAATTTAAAACTTATCTTTGAAGATATCGTCCCTGCATGCTCCGCAATCTATCTTCTATTTCAGATGGGCGCGAAAATGAGCTTATTTTACAC
Organism: Siphlonurus alternatus; assembly: GCA_949825025.1. Lineage (NCBI taxonomy): Eukaryota > Metazoa > Arthropoda > Insecta > Ephemeroptera > Siphlonuridae > Siphlonurus > Siphlonurus alternatus. The sequence continues at coordinate 20,927,882 of OX463788.1, read as the reverse complement.
TTACTTACAACTCTCAATTGCGCTCACCTGCATGCATGATATAGCAGAGAGCTCATTATTGCGGAAAAGGGACAATATTGGGCAACACCGCTACCAGAACCGAGGGTGGGTTTCGTGTTTAGCATTTATTAAACATAATATATATTATATATTATAATATAATATAAAAGTTAATGTATGTTATTAATATATTATATAAATTAAGACTGTTATATCAAAAATAAAACAAACATTTATTTATAAATACATTACGTTAATAATTGCATTATGGAATGACTGAACAACTTACATATTAGTTAGTAACATCAATGGACAACCTGCATGACAATTTGTTATTGCAAAAATGAATAGACTGAATAGAGGGTACCAAATTATGTTGCTCTGAATTCTTTCACATTTCCTTGAGTCCCGGAATTATTTTTAAAAATTATTGAAAGTTCTGCAAGTTATGTTGGCCCCGCTGGATCCATAATAAAATGATAGAGCCTAGACGCCTATTGACGCCTCCAGGGGACGTGGCCGCACTTTAAATAATTATTTAAAAATAGTTCCTGGCCTAAAATAAAAGCTGCATGAAAAAATTCAGAGTAGCATAATTTGGATATTTGGATGCAGTAAAAAAGAATCATACAGATTGTATTGTATCTCCTAAAAAAAAAAAAAAAAAAGAAAAAAAAAAAAAAAAAAAAACACTTTACAGTACGCGATGTAACTTTATTAATACAACACATATTTGGTATACCAGCAATTTGAAAATGACTATTATATTGTATATAATATAAGTTATTTGTTCCGAAAATAATATAAAAACAGCCCTCCGTTCTGGTAGCGGTGGTGCCTTTTTTTTTAAATGTTAAGTATCTCTGGAGATAATCCTACCCCCCCCCATTTTCCATTTCAAACCCCATCCCCCATCAGTGGATCTTCCCTTGATGATCCTGAAGAAGCTGAAGTATAGTATATAACGTATTGTAAAATATACATGCATGCCAAGGGCCGTCTATTAATTGTGGCTAAAACGATGCAGTGCACTCTTCCAGATAACACATAAATACTTCCATATGTCTCAGATTTCAAGAACACTTGGCAGCTCAGCATTAAAAATTAGGGATACTCTTAAAATCACTCCAATGATATTCTTGAGTATTAAAAATAAAACATAATATATAATAAAATAATAATTAATAATCATATGCAAGAATATTATCGAGAGACTGTCGTTTTTTAAATGGCCCCAGGGTTCAAGAAGAAGTGGGGGGTGGGGGGGGGGGGGAGGACCTTAACAAATTTATGGTGGATTTCTTTGATGATCCCAGTTCAAGATTCATGCAATGAATATTAAAGCTTGAATTCGAAGCACGGATTGTTTGCAATGAAGTGACCCTAAGATGCAGATTTTAAGGGCACGTTTGGCAACGTGGGTGCTCTATTTGGCAACACTGCATTTTGAAAAAAATCAGGGACATAATTCCAGTCATTCCAATCATATTTTGTACTAGAAATATTTTCGTCCGAAGCTGCTGTTTATCAGAAAAAAATGTTTCCAGTTCTCCACAATTACCATTTTTGAAGGTCACCAGGGGTCAAAGGGGGTCTTAATTTTTTAGGAACCAATTTTTTTTATGGTCCTTATGACCAAATAAATCATTCCTGAAATTTGTAGGCTTTTATCACATTTTTTTAATTTTTTTTTTTTATAAAGCCGTATACACTAGGAGGCAAAATAATCAATAAGAATTACAATATCTTACGTTATTGTTGTCTTATCAGCAAGTATTATGACTTTTCTTAATCTTGATAATCACGGGCAATTAAAAATTGTCATTATATACAAAAAAGTTTGCTAGTCTACTTGAAATAAGCTGAAGAGTGACGTAAAAAAGCATGAATTAAAGTTTCACTGGCCGCCATTTTGTTTTTTATGGACTTCGGTCTTTACAAAAATTCACAATGAATCTTCAGTTTGTTGCAAACACATTTGTTCATGACAAATTGTTTCGTACCTGCCTTAGTTTCCTCGTAAAAAAAACAAATCCAATTTAATCGGAGGTCAAAGTTCAAAGGTCACTCAAGGTCACCCTATGGAACTTTTTTTTGGGTACCGCCGCCAAAAATGACCAAAAAGGGGTTCTGTACCAGTACTGAAAATTTCAGGATTGTATCGTTAATAGCCCGTTTTTTGCAGTTAGTTCCCTAGCTAATACTCTGTTTTACATGGAGCCTGCATGTACTTTCAAATTTGGCATGCTGGAGATATATTATATATATATTATATAACAATAATAAATTGAAAAATATATATCTGATTGTGAGAGTCATTTATGTAGGAGTCATCATTAGATTAACTTTAACATGACTAATTGTTATCCTGCAGTGTTTTAATATAATTTTCTATGATATTATTTATATTATAACTATATTATGTATTTTTTGTATTTAAATATATGTTACATATAGTATGTACTATGTAGGGTATTACAACAGTATAATTATGTGTTTTCACTGAAAATAATTAAAAATCTCTTCATTGTATTTTCATTGGGTTGGATGGAAGAGTGGGCCTAATGGCCTAAATCCCGCCCTCAATAAAGACGATTTTATTTATTTATTTACTTTCTTCTTATTTTTCTGAAACACGCATCAATGCTATTCTCTAATTGAATTTATGAATTTAGCGGTATTCAAATTTTATATTGTAGTTCTGTTTTAGTTATTAAATTAATAAAATCTTCACCATAAATGCATATTAATTCCTAATCACAAATATTATTCACAATTAAATATCCTTAATTTAGAGTATTGCTAATTTAAACGCCGGGGTATTTAAAGATTTATGGTGTTTTACACGATATTATATTTACTGTAGGTGTAGGGATCGAGTGTGGCGTAGTGCATTTTGACCGGTATTTGACTGATCACCAAATTCAAGCAAAGCCGGTCGTGATTAGTTTTATATAGTTGGTTAGGTGATTGCACTTTTCCACTATGGGGTTCTTCAGGCTTTTGACCATTGCAATTCCGGTTCATTAAGAAAATCTGTGACGTACTTCTTCCTGACTGAGGTTTCACGTTTCACTCAGTCACAGGCAAATTTCAGGATTAAAAGGCCGTGGACGACCCTGTTCTGGTTAAAACCACGAAACACAGAAGGAAAGTTTTCGAAAAGTTCGTTTCATAAACTTACAGTGAGAGTGAGTATAAGTATAATAACTAGCAAGTATTGTGTTTTCATAAAAAAATATATAATTAATATCGAATATAATATATACAATAATGTACAGTATAATTATGTATATAATTATGATATTAGAGCCTATATTACTCAATACTAAATTGAATTTTTATAATATATGCCAAAATTTTGTAAATTTGACATTCAATACAATTTTTAGTGTTTTTGAGGCATTTGTTAAATGTTGTGCAACAGAAAACTTGGTTTTGTGCATTCGTAAGTCATTTTTTATTGTTTCATACTAATTTCTCATTACACGTTATTCTAGTCAATGACATATATATTTAATTGCTAGCTAATAGTAACTGCGGCTGCATGTGACGCTCGCAAATATAATATATCTAAACCCAAACTTTTTTTAACGTTATTGAAAGCATAAATTTTTTATAAGAAATCCTCACTGACTCCTATACCCGTCATTTTTTTCCCTTCTCCTTATGCTATCTAAATAAATAAATAATTAATGTAATATAATATATATATTATAAATAGGAACAAATATTATAATTTACAATTTTATATATATATATATATATATATATATATATATATATATATATATATATATATATATATATATATATAAGTTGCTATAGATGAGAGATGAGTGATAAAGTATAAATAAGTTGTGGTACCGGCAGTTGTTGCCATGAACTGCATTTACTTGTTTATTTGGAGCATATTTTAGCGAATCAGGATACGAAGCCGCCGCCACCAGACTGTTCGCTTCGATACCCGTTATCAGTGGATGCGCGATGCTGACTGCAGACTGATATATGTATGACCTGGTGACTGGTATGTACGCATGCAGCCAATGCATGGTGTACGTGTCATTGGGTCGTAGCTGTGCTGAATTGCATCAAATAAATATTGATAAGAAGCTTAAAATAAATTAAAATGTAAAATGACCTGATTAATTAAATTGTAGTCTGTTGCAGACAATCATATCTTATTATAGCTACAGTGTAACGCCACTAAACGTTAACCAGATTTCGCTCTATTTAATTCGAATCTATAAGAAATATATATATATATATATATATATATATATATATATATATATATATATATATATATAGATTTGAGTAAGGTAGAGCTATCGCTCTACCTTACTCAAATCTATCGCGAGGTACATCAGGGTTTTAATAATTTGACATGCACATCTAAAAAAAAAACTGTATTTTTTGTTATATAATATACAATACGTCCTTACATTCAAACTTTGATCGACTCAGATACTCAGATACGTACAAATAAATACGTTGTTTTCAAAACTATTATACACATTATACAGTATACATTATATACATCATATTATATTTCTCTTGTTGTTAATTTTGATACCATGGACCTTTTACATCCGAACAGGTAAATTTTAGTATTTAAAAATTGAACAGGAACAGGAAAAGCTGCAACTCACAGAATTATTATTTAAAGATAATTAAAGAGATCTAGCTCCAAGCTCATATAGTAAAATGCTCTGCGTGTATCCCTATAAAAATAAAATAGAGTAAAGACTGTCTTAATAAAATATTGTATAACTTATTCCTATGTAATATATGAAATTATTATGAATGAACTGTTCTTTAATACTATCATATTTTTAAAAATGTGCAATATTGATGAAAAAAATTATCTTTGCCCAACTGTTGAGACCGCAAGTTTGCAATTAAGTAACAAAGAAGAAATAAAATTTATAGTTTATTTCTCGCAAGCTAAAGAGTCCTTGTGCATAGTAATTCTTTTTCCAATAATATGGCAATAAGTACAGATCTGGCAGATGTGTAATTATTGGATTCCTTCTACACATTCACTTGCAGCAAGATATAGTGGTTAATCTGATATGTTTCCTTACTTTCCTTATTTATATAGCATTTTAAGAAGACAAAACTAGATTTGGCGTAAACACACATTACACATGCAGCTGTATTCGCGCTTATTCCCTATTCTTATTATAACCGGGGTTTAAAAAATACTGGAATTTTCTGTATTGCATCCAATTTATTGAATTTATAAGTAAATCAAATAATTATTTTTTTTCTTGTCGAGCTTGGAATTTGCAGTAATATGAGTAAAACTTTAAAGAATCTATATGAAGTTCTAGGGAGTCCTGAGACGAACTATATAAGACGTGATTTGCCAGCGAGGCTATACATATAATTATATTTGATATTGTAAAATGCAAGCTGTTTGCGAAGCTTGTATGTTCATTTTGTAACGGGTACAATCTTAGAGGTCAGCGAAGCAGCGATTCCGTGGACCAGTATACGCGAGCACATATTATTAAAGTAGCAGCTATTGATATATATATATATATATATATATATATATATATATATATATATATATATATATATATATATATATATATATATATATATATATATTTACTCTAAAAATTTGAGATTGTATTTTTTTTTAATACTAGAATCCAGTGTCCTTTTGATGATAAAAAAAATGCATGGTTTCTTCAGGAAAAAATTACAAAGTCCAAGTTAACGCGTCGTTTAACACGTACGGGGTCTTAATGAGAAATGCAATATTTTTTTGGAACTTCAATGGTGATCTTCAAAATCTTAGTGCTCGATCTGCACATTTAGCTTTAACTCAAGTTAGTTTTTCAGTCAAACAATCCCCGTTTGATTTGTATCGTGGTACCGAATTTTCATGATTTTATTTATTTATTTATTTATTTATTTATTTATTTATTTATTTATTTATTTATTTATTTATTTATTTATTTATTTATTTATTTATTTATTTATTTATTTATTTATTTATTTATTTATTTATTTATTTATTTATTTATTTATTTATTTATTTATTTTAATAATGAATATAATAAATACTCCTGTTTAATAATTTAGGTGACAAATATTCATGATTTTATATTTGGAAAAAGGATTGTTCGTCTTAAAAAAAGCCTGTAACACGACACAATTTTGCATACAATTTTTCCTTACGAGAAAATATCACCTAAATACAAACAAATGGAGTTAACATTTTCTTGTAAGGAAAAATTGTATGCAAAATTGTACATTCTTCAAAAATAACTTTGGTCAAAGCGAAATGTGTAGAACAATACTTTAAGAATTTTTAATTTGAATATCAACAATGAAATTCCGGAGAAAAAAATATTGTACTTTTCATAAGACCCAACGTTAAACGGCGTGGACTCGTCGGACTTTGGGATTTCTTTTTTTCCTGAATTAGGAAATTATAAGATAAGATAGCGATTTTTTACTTTAATTTTTTTAATTTTGACTAACACTACATGGTTTTTAGTATTTAGAAACAAATACATCTCAACTTTTTAGTGGTTAAAAAATCTTTGATTACTTTAATGACTTTTTGAGCAGCGTATTTTATCAGTATTATTTTTTGGAAAGGGGGTATAAGGATTATTGACTATGCCACTGATGAGTACTTTCAGCTAGGGTCAGGGACTTCGCAGGTGCTTGTGGTTCAGGGGCTTGTAGAAGAAATAACATGCAGCTATAACACACGTTATCAATCGTATTAAATTCATTAATTGATGTGCTTGATCAATAGAAAATATAATATAATTATGGTGTAAGGCCATGGTCCATATAGAGGAGCTGCAATAGAATCATATTTGCAGTGATTTTTTTTTTTAATTCGTGTGTGTATATTACATTGCATTCACGTCGAGAAAAATTGTCCGCATGATCACCATGCATGTAATTTTATTTTATGTTTCTATCATATTTTGTTATAATATATTTATGATTATTATAATCTTGCCCTGCAACTATGCAACTTGTTCAGCACCAAAGCAGAGTTGGCTATAATACTTGGCATGAATATATACAGGGTCTACATGAATCGTCCCGTTTTAGCAGCCTAGCTAATGAAAGCATGATTGATGTTCGAATTCGACGGAGACATATACTTTTTATGTATCAAATTAAAGTTTAAATTTATACATTTTCAAAAATCACAATTAAAAACGTTGCGTTAAATTAACTTGTATCTCTTCCTTTTTGATACGAAAAAAAAATAACAAACAAACAAACAAACAAACAAACAAACAAACAAACAAACAAACAAACAAACAAACAAACAAACAAACAAACAAACAAACAAAACAGAAAAGAGCCATTTCTGAGCTACAGAATCCGCAGAATAGCATGCAGTTGTCTCAAAAGAAATTGTTCTCCTATTACAATTAACCCTCGATTGATTCAAAGTTTGACTCTATACAAAATTGTTCTCAAAGCTTCTCCACATGCTGGTAATCCGGCACCACATCCAAATGGATCTCCCGCATCATAAGCATCATAAGCGTGTGACAGACGTATAATACTCGGTGGCAGCGGTGATACACGCTGCTTGAGCTCATGACTGACATCTCGCTCATACTGGTGTCTGGAAGACTTTAGCCCCATAAAAAGAATAAAAGAATTAAATCAGATTGAGTGCGGTCAGGAGATCTAATAGGGGCCCACACAGCCGTGTATACCAGCAACCTGGGAACACTTAAATCCATGACACTCTCATATAATAAATAATATACTTGATAATATATAGTTGTTCTGCATTATATACTGAATAATTTAATTGATATAAAATTTGTATGTGTTTCTATATATATATATATATATATATATATATATATATATATATATATATATATATATATATATATATAAATATATATATATATATATATATATATATATATATATATATATATATATATATATATATCGTCCCTCGTCCGGAATAATGAGCTATCTGCCTACCAAAATTCAAATGCAATAATGAGCTGTCTGCTTTACCAGGTGAATGCAATTGTAATGTAAAAGGAAAAGCAGACAGCTCATTATTGCACATGAATTTTGGAAGGCAGACAGCTCATTATTCATGATTCATTCATTATTCATTATTCATTATATATATTATATATATATATATGTTGGCACCAAAGCCCGAATTCGGGCAAAGCCCGAAAAAAATGCGCACATCTAGGTGTGCCCCTAGCGATTTGAGCAAAGCCCGAAATTAACAAATATTTCGGGCTTTGCTCATTTAAATTTGATCCTTTCTAGAAGTGCTCAAATCAAAAAAAGCAAACCCCGACGAGACGTTTTATTTCGGGCTTTGCTCATTTAAATTTGATCATTTCTAGAAGTGCTCAAATCGGAAAAAGCAAACCCCGACGAGGACGAGAAGTTTTATTTCGGGGTTTGCTCATTTAAATTTGATCATTTCTAGAAGTGCTCAACTTGAAAAATGCAAACCCCGACGAGAAGTTTTATTTCGGGCTTCGCTCACTGTTTTGATCATTCTAGAAGTGCTCAAAGCAAAATGAAAAATAATAATTAGAATTTGTGCCGTATTATAGTAATAATTTGTAATAAATAAGAAAACAATAAAATATTGTGAATTTAATAATATTTTAATTACATCACTTTTTTAATTAATTGACAAAAATACAAATTTAACATTTTAGCATAGCGTGTATATTATTTTTTTATTAAAACATTTCTTTCTGAATTATTCAATTCATTATACTGAGAAATACGATTTTGTCACACTTTTTATATTAATATTGTATGTTAGTTAATATAAATAATTTTTTTACAGCTGATATATTATAAAATCATTTAAACTTAATTTATAAAACTTGCTAAGAAGCAAAGAGCTCCTCAAGATAGTACCAAGCCTACCAATTAAAAAAAAAAAAAAAAAAAAATACTATCATGGCATTTTAAAATTCATCTAATTTTTTCTTTGCACAACATGTTTTAGAATTTTAGATTGACAACCTTTCTTGCAGTTGCAAAACACAAAACCTTGCTTTGAATTTGCTAATGCTGCTGCTGATCTGAGAGACTCTTTTCTTTGTCATGTGTGGTGTGGTGTACGTCGTCTGAACTTAGAAATTGTTCATCTGCAACCTGGAATTCATTGCTAGAGTATAATTGTAATCATGCCCTTTAATTATAAAAAATGATAATAATAAAAAAATTAAAAGTGTCTCTCAGTGTGATAAAATTGTATTTTTTCAATATGACTTGAATAATACAGAGATAAATGTTTAATTAAATAAAAAAATATATTATACTGCAGCATACACGCTATTAATGTTAAATGTGTATATTTTTATCAATTAATTAAAAAAGTGATATAATTAAAATATTATTAAATTTCCAATTATTATTTTTAATTTTGCATTGAGCACTTCTAGAAATGATTAAAACAGTGAGCGAATAAGCCCGAAATAAAACTTCTCGTCGGGGTTTGCTTTTTTTGAGATGGGCGCACACTTCTAGAAATGATCAAATTTAAAAGAGCAAACCCCGAAATAAAACTTCTCGTGTCGGGGTTTGCTTTTTCCGATTTGAGCACTTCTAGAAATGATAAAATTTAAATGAGCAAAGCCCGAAATAAAACTTCTCGTCGGGGTTTGCTTTTTTCGATTTGAGCACTTCTAGAAGTGATCAAATTTAAATGAGCAAATTTAAGCCCGAAATATTTGTTAATTTCGGGCTTTTTGCTCAAATCACTATAGGGGCACATCTAGGTATGCGCAATTTTTTCGGGCTTTGGTGCCAACATATGTATATGTATATATATATATATATATATATATATATATATATATATATATATATATATATATATATATATAAATTGTGAATCAATGATATATTTATATATTATGAAATATATGTCTTGATCTCGACACCTTAATTAATTTAATTGTCATAGCTCGGATATAATAGATTTATATATAAATTTAATACCTATATGAAATATACATGCAGTAATTAAGAATATTAATTAATTATAATAAAAACAGAGAGTACGACGCGCATAAGTTATATATAATTCCCCGTTTAATTATATACCTGCAGAGATTCGAGTACAGTGTATATAAGGTATAACAGATCTTAGTTTACCACTAAACAGCTCAGTAGACTAGACGGCGCCAGATATATCAGCCAATGAAAAGGTGGCCAGCTGACATTCTAGCCTTTTCATTGGCTGATATATCTGGCGCCGTCTAGTCTACTGAACTGCATGTTTAGTGGTAAACTAAGATCTGTTATACTGTATGGTAAGCGGACCAAATACCCCCGGACGAAATACCCCCGGACCAAATATCCCCGCCCGGACCGGACGAAATACTCCCGGACGAAATATCCCCGGACGAAATACTCCCGGACAAAATACCCCCGGACGAAATACCCCCTTGTAAGTGGAGAGGGGCGGGTGACCAACACGGGAGGGGAAGTTGACTTTATTTATAAAGTCTGTTTTTCTGTCGTTTGTCTGACGTCACACGCGTCGTATTAAAGAAGGAAGTTAGTAACGTTAGGCCAATACATTTTGCATTAATTTATCATATATCATTCATATCAAATTAAAATTAATGTGTAATATATTTTGATACGATACATTTTATGCATGTTAATTATTAGTGTTTATTGCATTTTTTTTTAGATTTTTTTTAACCAAAAATTTTCAAAATCGTCCGTATATAATTTTTTTACTTTAAAAAAAATTAAGTTAGTTTTTTTAGTGTAATTTTTTAATTCTGATTCGATTGGTATAGGTCTAAAAATTAAAACTGCAATATTTTTTATTGTTTTTGGTCCCCCGGTGCTATAGGTGCCGTGAACACTTAACGTAGCATGTGTACCCCTCCTGAAGAAACTTAATTTACTTGTTGTTCTATTTATTTCCTTATTTATTCCTTTCTTTTCTATTTATATATGTTGGCACCAAAGCCCGAATTCAATGCGCACATCTAGGTGTGCCCCTAGCGATTTGAGCAAAGCCCGAAATTAACAAATATTTTGGGCTTTGCTCATATAGATTTGAACATTTCTAGAAGTGCTCAAATCGAAAAAAGGAAACCCCGACGAGAAGTTTTATTTCGGGCTTAAATTTACTCATTTAAATTTGATCATTTCTAGAAGTGCTCAACTCGAAAAATACAAACCCTGACGAGAAGTTTTATTTCGGGCTTTTTGCTCACTGTTTTGATCATTTCTAGAAGTGCTCAAAGCAAAGTGAAAAATAATAATTGGAAATTGTGCCGTATTATAGTAATAATTTGTAATAAATAATTAAAATAATAAAATATTGTGAATTTATTAATATTTTAATTACATACATCGCTTTTTTAATTAAGTAACAAAAATATAAATTTAGCATTAGGGTGTATATATTATTTTTTTATTAAAATATTTCTTTCTGTTTTATTCAAGTCATACTGAAAAATACGATTTTGTCACACTTTTTATAATAATATTTTATGTTAGTTTATTTAAATATATTTTTTTTTACAGCTGATATATTATAAAATCTTTTTAACTTAATTTACAGAACTCCCTAAGAAGCACAGAGCTCCTCAAGATAGTACCAAACCTATAATATTAATTTAAAATAAATAAATATTATACCTGATTATTACCTGATCTTATTATTACCTGAACTTGACTTATTTTTGCAGGGATTACTATCATGGCATTATAAATTTCATCTAAATTTTTTCTTTGCACAACATGTTTTAGATTGACAACCTTTCTTATAGTTGCGTTGCAAAACACAAAACCTTGCTTTGAATTTGCTAATGCTGCTGCTGATCTGAGACACTCTTTTCTTTGTCATGTGCATGTGGTACGTCATCTGAACTTAGAAATTGTTCATCTGCTACCTGGAATTCATTGCTAGAGTATATAAATTGTAATCATACCTTTAATTATAAAAAAATGATAATAATAAAAAAATTGAAAGTGTCTCTCAGTTTGAAAAAATCGTATTTTTTCAATATGATTTGAATAATACAGAAAGAAATGTTTTAATAAAAAAAAAAATACTATACACTCTATTATAGAAAGAAAGATTTAATAAATAAATAAATAAATTAATGTTAAATTTGTAAGATTATCAATAAATTAAAAAAGTGATATAATTAAAATATTATTAAATTTACATTATTTTATTATTTATTGCTATAATACGGCGCAATTTCCAGCTATTATTTTTCATTTGCACTTCTAGAAATGATCAAAACAGTGAGCAAAGATCGAAATAAAAATTCTCGTCGGGGTGGCTTTTTTCGAGTTGGGCACTTTTAGAAATGAGCAAATTTAAAGGAGCAAACCCCGAAATAAAACTTCTCGTCGGGGATTGCTTTTTTCGATTTGAGCACTTCTAGAAATGTTCAAATTTAAATGAGCAAAGCCCGAAATATTTGTTAATTTCGGGCTTTGCTCAAATCGCTAGGGGCACATACCTAGGTTTAAAAACCTAAAATCGTTTAAAAACCTTCAAAATCTTGCTGCAAAACGCTGAAACAATTTATAATTGCCGCACAATCAAAGTAAGCATATATAGCATATATATACAAAAATCGTTTGTTTGCGGCACAATTTTGAGTATGTTTTGGTATAATAAAATTAAATACGCAATTTGAGATCTTGATACGGCATTAACTATAAATAATATACTTTCAATATTATATATTCAAAGTATATATTTGTTGTGAAAATTTTATAAATAAAGTCAACTTCCCCTCCCGTGTTGGTCGCCCGCCCCTCTCCACTTACAAGGGGGTATTTCGTCCGGGGGTATTTCGTCCGGGAGTATTTCGTCCGGGAGTATTTCGTCCGGGGGTATTTCGTCCGGTCCGGGCGGGGATATTTGGTCCGGGGGTATTTCGTCCGGGGGTATTTGGTCCGTGATTCATACTGTATACGTACGTACTGTTTGTCTATTTTCTAAACTCTTTATTTGAATCTTGAGAATTTAATACTATTATCATATACGTATATAAATATATATATATATATATATACTGTATATATATATAAATATGTATATATATACAGTATATATATAATAAATATGCAGTGTGTGCGGTGTATGATAGAATTATATTGTGTGCGGTGTGTGTCGCCTGTATAATAATAAGTGATTTTTTAAATAAACATCAGTTAAAGAAATTATATTCTTTAGCTTGTGTTTACTGGGTAATATAATTATATGTATTGATAATTTTTATAATATATGTCGTCATGTAGACTATCCAGCATTAATTACACTATATTGAGATTTTTTTTGTGGATCGGAAGATATTCTAGGGATATAACCAGGATATAACCTCGTTACGTTGGCTACACTGTCACTGCAACAGATGCTCAGTGGTATGCATGGTAGTATGTAATATAAAAGAAGCAGTAAGCTGCTTCAGCTGCTTGATAATTTTGATTTGAAGTGCGAACAGCGAGCAGCGGATCATACATCATAGCGGATGTACAGTAGTTGTATGGCGCATGGCGTCTTCTATTAATGTGAAGAGCTGGGACCCAAGCCAGTTAAGAAAGTATGAAATTCCTCTGGAAGAGATCCCAAGGCTGAGTTATGCTGATCCAAGAATTGATGAATTGATACGTGATAATGTAAGCAATAATTAACTTCATAAGTTTTTTTATACTGTGACAGGTATGGAATAACACATGCACGTAGGCCATACCCTTTGGCTGTGTATACACAATTAAATATAGTAAATAGAAAGTAATGGCATGAGCGGCTTCTTTTCTGGCAGCTCTTGCGCACTTGCGCGCGCAATTCTAGCGAAGTTACTCCGTGTTCATATTTCTTCATCGTGATGTCATCGGTGAAGAATATTTCAGTCAATCAAACAGATTAAATGCGCAAGCTGTTTAACTTTCTCTTTTCTGCACACGTACGTCTTGACCCTATAAAATTCCAATAAAACTATATAACATCAAAATTAAATAATAAATTTTTTTGTTTGTTGAAAAATAAGTTTCACACCCGCAACACAACTACAAATTTAATTAAACAATTAAGTTACAATATTAATTAATTATATATGCCATATATTATTATATAATATAATTATATTTTATATATATATTTGCTTTCAACTGAACCCTAGAACAGGGTACTGGCCACAATTAATTAGTGACTGAATTTAACCTCCCAGCTTTTCGTAGACCCTACTTTTTTGTGGGTCCCTTCCAAACCGGGGCGGCCATGGCCCAAGTAATCCATCCCAGCAGTCGCCTGGTTGTAACTGAGGAAACCACATGGAAACCTCAGTCAGGATGGTCGGCAATTGATGGATATATATATACTGTGTATATATATAGAACTAAAAACAGTCAAGAAGAATATAAGTGGGGTTGAGGTACCCCCCCTCCCTAAATCGGTTGAGTGACAGTGAAAAGTATGCACATGTATTATTATAATATGGATGGGCTGTGGCCGGTGGTGTGGTGGTACACCTAACCTCAAATCTAATGCGAAAATCTCGGGGAGGCAACTCTGTGCTTGTAAGGGTCGGGACCATCATGATGAGGGTTGGTATCGTGGTGACCTCTTTGATGTTGTTTATGACTTAATTACAAATGCAATTTTATTTCTCCCATTGTTCCGCAAAAAGCGCAGAGAAAGCGGTAAAGTAACTCATAAACAACATCAAAGTTTGCCGCACTGTCAAAACTCTAGCTCATCATGAGTGACAGGTGACTCATCACCGTGATGGTCCTAGCCCTTACAAGCACATGCAGAGTTGCCTCCCCGAGATTTTCGTATTAGATTTGGCGTTGGGTGTACATGGTTGTGCAAAATATTGTTCCCCCCACCCTTTTTCTTTTGGCACCCCCACCCCTTCTCTCCCTCCCCCCGTCCACTGTGAAGACAAGAATCCCATCCAATTTTTTTCCCTGTATATATGCACCATCATGGCGAGGGGAAAGGGTGCCGAGTTGCGTCAGCACCCACAAAATTGGCTGTACTATGTACTTCGAATCATAATCATTTTTTTCCTATATTATTAAGCTGTTAGTAAACACAAATACTGTATGTATAAAATTAATTAGTACTAAAATATATATAATATAATATTTATTATATACAGTATATTAGGATATTACTATTCTAGACACACCATAGACATAAAAAACATAAACATGTTGAAAAACAATCAAAGATAATAATATGTCATAATATGTATAGTAAGTACAAACTATATCAAGTATAGATAACACACAACTAGCTTTTGTAAACATAGTTCAGTGTTAGTTATAAAATTAAAACACAATGATATACTACAGTATATATCTGGCATTAAAGGGATACAGGCCTCAAATTACAAATTAGACAGACATTAAGTGTTGCTCGAGTTTATAATAAACATTCGTATTATTTTTACATGCGCGCGGTGCGACTGTGCGAAGTCGCGCTACAAAGAAAGTCCTTGCTGACGTCACAACTCACAGCTAGCACCGATTAGCATTGAGTTGTGACGTCATCAAGGACTTCATGACGTCATCAAGGACTAAATTTCTTACTTTGAACTGCGACTTCGCACGGATGCATCACGCGTGGAAAAAAATGATGCGAATGTTGATTATTTACTCTAAACCCACTTGGTGACTATCTAATTTGCAATTTGAGGCCTGTATGCCTTTAAGAGTCGGACAACATCTCCCTTCTTAGCATATAAGTCACTGATAGCTATTTGAAAAATATTCAAATGATATTATTAAATAATGAAAGCTGTGAACTGCTTGACGAGTCCCAAATTAGATTTATCTAGTTGGGGCAGACACCATTCTCTGTTTGTCATGGCAGTGATGTTCTGAAAATTAGGGTTAATATCTTGAGCTTTGTCATTTCTGACATTGAGAAATTCTATACATTGGTTTGTTGTAGTGATGAATGAGAAAGCCTAATTGATGAGTGTGAACGATGTATAATAGATGTTAATTATTTTATTTTTAAGATTAAAAATGTTTAATCTACCAGCAACAAATCATACATACATAACGGTACATAACATATGGTGCCACATTCTTTACGGGGTAAGCCAGCAGCATTATTACCTCTGCACGCTACTTTGGTTTGGACATGTTGAGATAATGGGTAAGGAACGAGTTTCAAAACAGGTGTCAAAGGTATATAAAGTGTTTGCCTATCTTATTAAAAAAAATTATTATTCCATTAAGGCTTAACCTGAGAAATTTGGACGAAAAATTCGCTACAACAGATTTTCTTCAAATTAATTTGGTGGACTCACAACAATCGTCAAATTAGCTCTGAATTTTTTCGGAATTTTTTAACCGTTGGTTTAATTATAATTAATTTATTTAAATGAGAATTTTGTATCCTTCCTATGTTAAATTTGTTAATTAGCATTGCAAAAAAACTATACAACAGATTCTTTTACTTTTTTTTTTACTAAAACCTAATTTTTTAGACTATTTTTCTGAATTGTTTTCATATATTTTGAACCGTGGCGATGATCGTTACCTATATGTGATGAGAAATGTGGCAACGTTCTCAAGGACTGTAGTCACCACCCCCTCCTAAAAATTTATGCGCATTCCAATGCAAACAGTGTTGCCACTATAGCCACGCCTCTTGACCTTGACAGACAAATTCTCAGGTTATACCTTAAGCAAATGCAAAATGAAAATTGTCTATAGTTACGTTGTTTGTATATATACCATTCTGTAATTATTGAATATTGTTATTTTAATTATTTTAATTGTGGTATTTTGATGTTTGTCTATATGATTGTATTACTATTTTTTTTTGTTTTTACATCTTTTTTTTTAATTTTGTTTAGTATGTAATCACAATGTATCAACTGATATCTAATGTGGAATAAATAAATAAATAAAAAAATAAAATATTATAGTGTAGAAGGAATGAAAGTCTTCTTTCTTCTTCTTTTCTTATGCCCACGTGTTGTCTATTAAGCCTTTTTACTTCTAGTGAGCCAATAAAGAAGAGATCCTTTCTCTTCTCTCTTCATGTTGCCAGTCAAAAAGTCAAGTTCCGCGATTAATGCAGAGTATCTAAATAGATGCCCTCTGTCTTGAGGGATGAAAGTATTAGGCAGAAAAAAAAAGTTTATTTGGATGTGATTTCAGAGTGTTTGAAGAGTAGCTAGGCCGGGGTAAGACAAGTTTAAAGTATTTGTGCAATAGAGAATGTAGAAAGCAAAAGAGTATCATGATTATACCTGAAACAACAAGGAGTGTGGCTCAAGAATCAAGTGCTGTGGAGGTCTATTTGTGGGCTACAGGCTACAGAGGTAATAATGCTGCTGGTTTACCCCATAAGGGATATAGCGTCATTTTATTACATATGTACTGTTTTGTTTTTTTGTTTCTTTTTACAAGAATACACCCCTAAGAACTTACAGCTCGCGGCGGGGTAATGGGTAGGGATAAGGTAGGGAAAGGATGGCGGCCACGGCCTGTTATGCGTCCCAGCATTTGCTGAGGTGAGACTGAGGGAACCGTGGAAAACCTCAGTCAGGACGGACACCTCTACTTCTTATCAATGGACCAAAGTGATGTCCAAAGCCTGAGGAACCACACACAATTGCATCACTGCACTGGGTGGAAAACGAGACGAATTTACCCCAGGGAGGGAGCAGCGTAAATTTTACTTGAAACGGTCACCCATCCAAGTACTAACCACGCGCGACGTAGTCTGACTTTGGTGATCTAACAAGAACCAGTCAATGCACTGCACCACGCTCAACCTCCAATGTATGTATGATTTGTTGCTGGTAGATAAAACATTTTTAATCTCAGAAGTAAAATAATTAGTATCTATAAGTTTATAAGTTAGACTGAACTTTGATAGACAGATTGTGTAGCCTTTTTAGTTTTTACAAACATTGCTTTTTTTAAGACTAAACAGTTTTACAGCCGCATTAATGAGAGAGAGAGACAAAAGAGATCTGAGATAGACTAACATTGAAGAGATGGCATTTTTTGCATCTTTCAACTAATATTTAAAAGAATTCAGAAATTCAATTTTGTGACCTTCATAAAAAGTTTCATCGGTTTTGCACAATCTACCTCTCCTTGGTCTTTTTGTCATTAATTTGAAGGAAACCACACTTTATTAATTTCATTCGTATTACGTTAATTACTTTATTATACTTTGTTTAACTTTATTACTTTATTGTTCTAAAACTTTTATTGTTTGTTTAAAGTATCACACTTTCTAGTGTCTGATTTGGTGCATGATATCAAATATCAAATACCAATACATTTAAATATAAGCCAGACATAAAAAATTACTTTAAAACTAATATGAAAATCTTTATGTAGTTTATATAGTTCATAAGTAGTCAGTTTGTCTGCAACTCATATACATTATAAAACTTCACACAGACTTTGAAATGGGAATGTGAGTAAATTGTTGTTAAATAAATTTAAATAAATTAGATAAATTTTTATCTCCTGGTTTTATGCTATACAGTATTACAAATCTTAGTTAACATGTGGATTCGACTGCGAACGGCGGCCATATTGAAATTTATATAAGGCTCTTATAGATGGCGTCGGTCGCTCTGAACTGTCTGGAGTTGGCGCCATAGAGTCGGGCATAAACATTGACTTTTTATACTGTACTGCAGTATACTGTACTGTAGCTGCAGTACACTGCATGTACACATTTTCTTAACAAACAATTGTAAATTTCGTTTTCAAGAAGAAAAATTGTTTATTGAAACTAAATGTGCAGTATTTAATAATTTTATTATACTGTACATTCCATCAGTGTCTAGAATTTTGTAAGATCCACTTCCTTACTTGTTGAACAAACACTAGTTTTACAGGAAGGTTGGCGAATTTAATAATTTAATTGCACACAAAATGCAGATTAATAATAATTATTAATATTTTTTATATTTATTATGATTAGAATGCAGCTTCTTAGGATCCCACACGCCAGTACAATAAATTTTATTTAATGTTTCAGAAGCCTGTGATTGTTACTGGATCTAACCTCGTGAGTTCTGCAGAGAAATGGAACTTTGAATATTTAGAGGATAACATTGGCAATGGAGACTTTACTGTTTATTTTTCGAAGAGCCACAAGTTCAAATATATTGATGACAAAAAACTCAAGGAGTTCAAAGCTGACTTCTCACCACCTATGCGACGAGTAGACATGAAATTTCCTGAGTTTGTAAAAAAGCTTAGCAGTTGGAAGCATGGTGATGAACGGTGAGCAGCAGCTAAAAGGGCTTAATTTATAAAAAAAAAAAAATCATCAAATAGAATGAATTTAAGCATATTGTGCCAAATTTATTGATGCACTATATAAAACCTGATAGATTTAAGGCATGGAAAGCAATAGAAGATGATACAGAGTAGTAGTAATACATACATACATAACATGACGCCATATCCCTTTACGGGGTAGGCCAGCAGCATTATCACCTCGGCCGTCTACAAATTGCCCTCCACAGCACTCAATTCTTGCATACTCCACTTGCTTCAGAAATACTCATAACACTCTTTTGCCTTCTACACTCTCTATTACACTGCATACTTTCTTAACACTCCTGCTTTTCAAACATTCTGCAATCACATCCAACCAAACCTTTTTTGGTCCACCTAATCATTTCATTCCTTGTACACTACCTTTAAACATATGTTTTGCAATTCGTTCATCACCCATTGACTCAAAATGTCCAAACCAACGTAGCGCGTACTACGTTCATACCTGTCAATCACGCTTTCTTTCACTCCACACTCATTCATCACCCATGTGTTTCTCACTCTATCCACCCTGGTTTTACCACACATATTCCTTAAACCTTAAAACGCTCATACCATCTGCATTCCTATGCTTTGTTTGACACACCCATACTTCAGACCCATACATCAAAGTTGATATTAGGACAGAGTTGTACACAGCTAGCTTAGCCATATTAGACAACAGCTCAGTGCGACAAAACCCTACCATACTACCCACAATCCTCCTACCGGCACTTGGGAGAATAGAAGTGTAGATGGAGAGATTGATAGTAGTAATAATTAATATTATTTTATTCATTTATTTATTTTATTTAAGACGTTTAAATAAATGATAGTATAGTATAGTAGTAATTAATATTATTAATAAAATACACACACATACACACATATATGAAGTTATTTTATAATGTTTATTCTATTCATTTAAAAAAATCACTTGTCAATTTTCTGTGTGTGTGTGTGTGTGTGTGTGTGTGTGTGTGTGTATATATATATATATATATATGACATATAGTAAGTTTTTCAACTTACAGACATTGGCAGTATTTTATATGATTTTAAACTTCTACCATGTTTACCTGCCAAGACAAGAAAAGAAAATCTGTCAGAAAATTTAAAAGTCTTCCGAGGTGGGACTCGAACCCACATCTCTCTGTGCAATCGCGGCGGCGAGCGCCTTACCCCCTTAGACCACTCGGTCGACCTTCAAATCTCTACAAACTCTCTTTACTTATACTGGAGCAGTATATATATATATATATATATATATATATATATATATATATATATATATATATATATATATATATACATATATATATATATATATCGTCCCTCGTCCGGAATAATGAGCTATCTGCCTACCAAAATTCAAATGCAATAATGAGCTGTCTGCTTTACCAGGTGAATGCAATTGTAATGTAAAAGGAAAAGCAGACAGCTCATTATTGCACATGAATTTTGGAAGGCAGACAGCTCATTATTCCAGACAAGGGACGATATATATAAATATATTTACCTTGTAAATACAAATTGATGCGTCTTGTTCATGTAATTTTTGTAAGAGGCAATATTGTTTTTCTTATGTGGTATACGTGTAGCTCAGAATTTGTAATATATACATTCAGTAATTTACAATTTCAACTGCTTAGGTCAGATATTAGTTCAAACTATTTTGTACGTATATGCATGTTTTAATTATCTTTGAACTAATTAAATATTAATAAGGAATAAATAATAAAAACATTTCACAATACCATATTGTCATTTTTTTAATTTATTTATTAATTTTACTTTTTTTTTTTTTTTTGCAGTATGTATTTACAACAGGCCTTGAACAACACTGCAGGTCACTGTGTTGTCCAGGACTTCTTAGGCTTCAACTGGAGCTGGGTAGGAGAGAGGCAGAAAAAACATGAGTGGGGACCCCTCACTTCCAACTTGCTTCTCATCTCCATGGAGGGTAGGCATAAATATTCAGCCCATTTTTTTTTTTTTTTTTTTTTTCAAATACAGTTGCCCTGGCCCTGAAAGTTTTCCTGGACAATTAATAGCTCTAGTGACAATGTATTGTTGTATTGTTGAGACAGTACATCAGTACCAGAGCTGTCTGTTGGCAAAGGAACTTTTCAAGAACAATAGCTGGCATTTGTATGTATGTTTAATAAATCCTTGATTTTAAACTTTTTAATAAAATATTCATTAAAATAATTCATCACCTCTGAAAACTTCCCTGACTAAGAAATGACAGAGGGGTTAATAATTTATTATTTTTTGGACAATACATTGATGCTATTGTCATCACTGTTGTTGGGCACTTAGTATGCAATATTTTGTATCTGATGCTGTTGCAGGGAATGTGACACCATGCCACTACGATGAACAGCAGAACATATTTGCACAAGTTCATGGGTATAAACGTTGCATTTTGTTTCCACCATCACAGTTTGATTGCCTCTACCCACACACCGTGTACCACCCTCACGACAGACAAAGCCAGGTCAGCCATTAGTTACAGATACTTATTAATTATAATTATAATGTTATAAACAATTATTACTAAAGCATGGGGAGATCTCATATTTAAATCAGCCAGAACTCATACGTATAATAGACTTACGGACACTGCTAAATTCAGATTAGACACAGGCCACGACAATCTTGGATGCTATCAGAAGAAATTTAAAATCCAGGATAGTGACATTTGTAAATTATGTAAAAATGAACCTCTTAGATGCTCTGCATTAACTACGAAACTTGACTTGTTGCCTGACAACATGAAGAGAGAAGAGAAAGAGTCTTTTTTCTATTAACTTGCTAGAAGTAAAATGGTTTAATAACCAATACGTGGGCATAAGAAAAGAAGAAGATTTATATTAATTTATTTATTTTCCGAACTCGTTGAGAGCAAATTGTTTTGATCTGAACATGTTGGGAATTTTGTTGAAGTGGCGTTGGGATGTGTATAATATATGTAATGTATATAACTATAATGTATATAGTCCCTCGTCAGCAATAATGTAGCTCATTCTACATCTGGTAGAATCTGGTGGTATCTGGTATATCCGGTGAGCGCAATTAAGAGCTGTAAATCAGGATAAAATTAAGCTAATTTTTGCATGATCAGCAGATAGCTCATCGGGCTGCATAAGTATGTACTATATTGTTTGTTTGTATATATGAGCGGTAGTAAAAAAATACTGTCCATTTTAGAAAGAAAGATCGAGATTACAAATTATGTACATCATTCAGTCAATTAAATTGCAGCATAACTTGTTTTATCATTCCAAGCGTTCGAGTACATAGTCTTTGTTGCAATTTTCATTTACATTACAGTAAAATTATTTTATATTCCAGCTGGAAGTGTAGGGTTTCTTATTTCTCCCTATTTGTATTTCAGTGTAATTCACACAAATGTCAGTCAGTATACTGCAAATCTCTCTGTTAAGAGTTAAAACTAAATTAAAAACAAAATATCCACAAAATTCAAACTTCTGAATTCTTCCGGGAGGATTATAAAATAAATTGGACTGTACTGTACGTCTCCTCGCCTGCTGAAGAGAAGTTGCAGCGTTGTCATATATTATAATATTTCAACAATGATTTTAGAGCTGCATTTTTCAATTTATGTAAATTAATTTTTATTCACTTCATTGCCCACAAAACAAAAAAATGCATGTATATGTGGGACTGCAATAAAGAATTGAAAGACGGTTGAAACCTCCAGGCTTGAAGTCCAATTAAATTTAATTCATTACTTTCAAAATGTTTTAATAAATTGAGTAGACTTTAAAACTTGTTTCCCAGGTGGACTTTGATAATCCTGACTATGAGAGGTTCCCCAAGTTCCGTGAGGTTCGTGGCTTTGAGGCTGTGGTAGCTCCTGGAGAACTGCTCTATATCCCTATCTACTGGTGGCATCACATTGAGTCCTTGATGCGAGGCGGACCCACTCTCTCCATCAACTTCTGGTATAAGGTAAATTGCTTCATGCTGAATAAGTTATTTCCATTAATTAGACAATATCATCTCCTCAAAATACAACAGCATTCAAGTTAAGGGTAAGGTAACGCCACCAATGTTAAAAAAAATCCCTCACACAAAAATTCTGAAAAAAAATTTAAAATGTTCTCCTCTACACCCCCTATCAGTAGCTAAAATATCAGGTATACAAATTCGATCTAGTTTTTGAGTTATGAATTTTTAAAGTTGACTAATTTAATCTGCTCTTTGATGTAGTGGTTAGTACACTTGGCTCTCGTCCGAGAGGTCCCCGGTTCAAATCCCGAATACGGCAGACTTTTCGCGACTTGGAATGGGTGTGACTGGCTACTAGATGAAAGAGTTGGTAGGAGGAAGGCAGCTTACGGCTGTCTATACTCCGCTGGGGTGATTAAGACCGCGGAATGTTGTGCAAACAACATACGTGCCCCGCTAAGAAACGGTACTTAACTGTCTGGCGTGCAGACTGGGTATTAGAAGCCCCAGAGAGCACTGTGAACAATGTTGAAAAACAAGTTCCGCCATTGGTAACCAAACCAACCAACCACTAATTTAAGGGCATTGGGTGTAGCACCGGTAGTTGGCAACACTGACGTATCTTCACCATGTTAATTTTTGATCATTGCTCCTCGGAGTAATTTTTATGCTAGAGCTAAGCTGATTGCTGTAGTATCAAGATAATTAGTAGCCCAAGTGCACAATTTGGCTAAATAAAGCCTGATTTAAAGAAAAGTATGTTTTAGGAATTTTTTAAATTTATACATGCATTTTTCTAAAATGTAAAAAAAATACTTTTCTTTAAATCAGACTTTATTTAGCCAAATTGTGCACTTGGGCTAATAATTATCTTGATACTACAGCAATCAGCTTAGCTCTAGCATAAAAATTACTTTGAGGAGCAATGATCAAAAATTAACATGGTGAAGATACGTCAGTGCTGCCAACTACCGGTGCTACACCCAATGCCCTTAAATTAGTGGTTGGTTGGTTTGGTTACCAATGGCGGAACTTGTTTTTCAACATTGTTCACAGTGCTCTCTGGGGCTTCTAATACC
Source organism: Siphlonurus alternatus (assembly GCA_949825025.1). Taxonomy (NCBI): domain Eukaryota; kingdom Metazoa; phylum Arthropoda; class Insecta; order Ephemeroptera; family Siphlonuridae; genus Siphlonurus; species Siphlonurus alternatus. The sequence goes on along the minus strand of OX463788.1, from coordinate 20,903,514 downwards.
CAGTCTGCACGCCAGACAGTTAAGTACCGTTTCTTAGCGGGGCACGTATGTTGTTTGCACAACATTCCACGGTCTTAATCACCCCAGCGGAGTATAGACAGCCGTAAGCTGCCTTCCTCCTACCAACTCTTTCATCTAGTAGCCAGTCACACCCATTCCAAGTCGCGAAAAGTCTGCCGTATTCGGGATTTGAACCGGGGACCTCTCGGACGAGAGCCAAGTGTACTAACCACTACATCAAAGAGCAGATTAAATTAGTCAACTTTAAAAATTCATAACTCAAAAACTAGATCGAATTTGTATACCTGATATTTTAGCTACTGATAGGGGGTGTAGAGGAGAACATTTTAAATTTTTTTCAGAATTTTTGTGTGAGGGATTTTTTTTAACATTGGTGGCGTTACCTTACCCTTAAAAATATTTTTTTGCAACTCTCTAAACTCTAAATATTATTTTAATTAATAGAACTGAAAGATCAAAGTGGCATAAAAATTGTCTTGGATCGATGTGTATGTATTAAATTCTGAGGCGACAATGTTCCTCGTAATTGTCATCTACTCTTAGATTTATGAATGCTTCATTTTGGTATTATTATGAAATATTAACAACATCTCCAAATTTTAAGATTATTTTAATTGTTTTATAAGTACTTCCCTGTCTTTACTTTTATTTTTGTAAAATTGGCCTCATGCCCTTTCCCTGCCAGATTTTTTTTTTTTTTTTTCTGGATTTCTGTAAGCACAAGTGACCTTTCCTGAACATTTTTGGAGCTATGTTACTTTAATGAAGGCAAGATAACAACAATATTCTACTGAAATCATTTCCATTGATTGAAAACACTTCACTGTTATAAATTATTTATGGATTGAAATTTTTCAAATAGTTGTTATATTATATATTTATAATTAATCTGTAAACTGCTTGAAAATTCAACAAGTACTTTAAAAAATATCAAAAATATAAGAGTACTTTTACTAAACGAATCTTAAATTTAGTTTTGTATACCTATTTGCTCTTTTTTCTCCTGTGCCTAATTCAGTTTAGCCTTATGATGATGAATTTCAGGCTGGTCCTACTCTAAGCATCTCATACCCTTTGAAAGACCACCAGAAGGTTGCTATCATCCGTAATGTGGAGAAGATGCTGACTGACGCACTGCAGGACCCGAAGGAAGTCGGCCCCCTGTTGCGCGCACTTGTTCTGGGCCGTTATACAGAGTGACAACAACAGGTACAACCTGGGCTTGAAAACTGGGTTAGTGATGTGAAGAATCAACACTTTCACTTACAAGTCAGCATGCAGTACTTTCTTTTCCAGTTAAAAATAATGATGCTTCATTTTTCATTTGCCAATTTATATAAGCAAGAGAGAAGATTATCCAGCAAGACCTTTTTGTTTTGAGCATCTTCTTGGCAAAAAACAATTTTATTGAGTCTTCTCAATTTATTTAAATAATTTAGTTTCTTTCAGTTATGTTGCATTTTATGATAATGTATCAGTGGCGTGCGGTCCATTAATGCGTTGGATGCGGCGCATCTAGGGAAAATTTGAGCTTTCTCTAAAGAATATAAATATTTTCTTTTTCAATTTCATCACGTCAAATTTCAATTAAAAAAAATAAATTATCTTTGTCTATGTGAAAATCTTCGTTTGAATTTATTGAAGCATTTACCGCAAAAACGTAAATGAATTCGCGGTGCAATGCAAAGACGCCCTCTTGCATGAAAGCGGTAGACTCACTCAGCTTTGTTTTCCCCATGCATGAATCTACATTTCCCCTCCCACGCTCGTTTTTTCGTATAGTTTTATCATCAAAGAAAAAGCTGAGCTTTCTACCGATTTAGGAGGTGGGGGCGAGCTTCAGTCCTGGGAGGGAGTTGAGGGAGGGGAGCGACGACGATCGAGGAGCCGATGTTTTTGCCTCGTGGATCATCGTGGATTATCGTAAATTATATGCTGCCGGGGAAAAAAATATAAGATTCGAAAACTTTATCTCTTATTTTTAAAGCAAAACAAATATATAGTTTCACAATTATGAAATCCACACTATAATTATTTTAAACGATTAAACTCATGTTCTTAAATTGACTTTACCTTTCAAAACAACAAATTATTTGAAAGAAATTACGTATCTTAGAAAATAAAATATTGATTTATCGACTGCCATCCTGATCAATCCGCGTCGCGGATCACAATTAGAATTTAATTGACTGCAGAGAATAAAATGCGTATTTTTTTTCACGTATTGCAGCTGTACATAGTCGGAATCACAATACAAAAATTATACGTATTGTTTTTAGTGAAAATAATTATATTATATATTAATTATGTGCTGATCGATCATGAATATATAACTGTCATACGATCGATATAAAAAAAGACATTACCGACAAAAAATTTAACTCGTCTTACAAATTGATTTAAAAAATTATTTGTGATTGATTTTAGAATTGTATAAAACATCGAAATATAATATATTTTTGTGTTATTTTTATGCTTAAAAAGTCGCCTGCCACGCCCCCTTTTTAAAATTTTTTTCGCCTGCGGCGGGCTATCCGGGGGGCTCCGCCCCCCGGACCCCCCTTTTGCTGTGTCCAGTCCCATAATTTTGCCGCCGCATTACTACCTGCTAAACCCACCGCACGCCACTGTAATGTATTCTGAAATGATCATTTATCATTGAAATTATAAAAAAAAAAAAAAAAAAAAAATTGCTTATATAAACATTTTATTTGGTATGAATATTTTATCCTTTTAAGTATAAATAATCTGTTGTAAATATTTTACATGAAATCACTATCTCAAATGTATGCATTCAAAGTCAGTATGGCTTGGATTACATCATTATTACAATTACCAGGGTTAAACAATGAGGAATTTGCTTAATCTAAAGTGAAAAGGAAGGGTGGGGGGGGGGGAAGACAAAAAAGGGATAAATATTAAATTAGCTTCTGATTTATATTGAAACAAAACAAAAAATCTAATAAAGCTTCACTTTTCATATTTCATCCAAATTGCTACGGATACGTTCAATTCTGAGTTTTTTTACTGTATATTTTATGCTGCTTTATAATCAGAGTCAGTCTAGGAGAAACATGCCCAAGGAAGGGGAGGGAGCAATTTAACCTGTCGCAGGCATGATTGTTTCAACCTCGTGATTAATTTTTTTATGAATTTTTCGTGAATTTTACTTGATCTATTATTAATTATTTATTTATTAAATAAATATACAGTACAAATAAAATAGCACTAACAAATAATGAGAAACAATGTAGTCACAATGTATCAACTGATATTTATTATAATGTGAATAAATCAAATAAAGAAAAATAAAAATACCGGGCTCTAAAAAATCTGGAAACAATCAGAGTATCTCAATTTGGTACCCTTTTTAAATTTCTGCAGTAAAAAAAATGTCATGTAGGTTGGCCATTTTTATCATTATAAATGTGAGATATTTATTCAATTTCATGAACATGAGAGCATTAAAATTATTTTTTATGCCAGATAATATATTCTGATTTCATTACGTATTAAATTCAGTTTAAATTACAGACAATACAGTAGAAGAAAGAATTAATTACTTATATTTAATTCCATTCATATATTCATATCAAGAATAATTCCTTTGTTGTATGTCTTATTAACCCTAGCTTGATAACTCTGATTTCTTGCTCATGTACATATGCAAGCTTCAATATTGCTGTAAATGTGACACAATTTTTATTTTATTTATTTTTTTTTTTTTTTGTGGTAAAAATTAATTCAGCTCATTTTTTTTTTTCTCCCTTTTTCTCTCTCTTTCTTTTGGAGGCCAGAGAGGGCTAGCTTATTTTGACCAGTTTTTATTGCCAGACTGACCCTGTTTATAATGCAGTATAAATAATATATGTATTTATTTTTCATGTTGAGATTTGTTGCATTATCTAACTTAAACTGTTATATTTCTGTAGCCCACAGCCTGCCAGATCTTGTAATGTTTTACAGATGTGAGGATAACAAATTTTAGTGAACTTTTGGTGATTATCATTAAATCTTTTGTAATGTTTGGAATTTCCTTGTAAGTGAGAAAAGAATTTAAGACTTATATAATAGATTTCAGTGAAGATTAAATTATCAATTTGACTACTACAATAAAGTTTTTTTTAAATGACAAGTTAAATTGTAACTTAAGAGCTAAACTAAACTAACATTAAACTTAAGTAAAATTGAAATTAAACTTTTGTAACTATATAATAGCTATCATGCAAATGATGCATAAATCAAGAGGGGGGCATTCACAAAGCACTTTAACCCCAACTTTAGCCCCAAGTTTTATCCCTGGTACTAAACATGGTGCTAAACCCGGGGCTAACCATGTCTAGCTCCTAGTTTAGCACCATGTTTAGTACCAGGGATAAAACTTGGGGCTAAAGTTGGGGTTAAAGTGCTTTGTGACTGTCCCCCAGAGAGCCTGAAAAGGGTTGAAAAGCTGCAGGTTCATCAGTGAAATATTTAATCGCCAGGCCCTCCTATACACATACATAACATGACACTATATTCCTTGCGGGATAAGCCAGCAGCATTATTACTTTGGATGTCAATGGCAGAGGCAATTTTTTTCTGCTTTTTATTAAGATGTTATTTTCAGTAGTGAGACTTACTGGACCTCACGTACCGAGGACAGGGTGCTAACAGCTCAATGACAAGACTTTGTGATTAATTTAGCCGCTGAACCACAAAGACAGTGTACTCATTCCCTTGAGCAAAGATTCTTGCTGCAGGAGCTGACTCAAAGGCCGGGTCAGCGTTGCCCGTTGTCACCACTAAGAGGTAATAATGCTGCTTGCTTACCCCAAATGGAATATGGTTTTATCTTAAAATTATATATCATGTGTGCAAAAATGTTTTGATATTTTGTTACTTGGTTGATCCTTAATTATTATATTGTCACTCAATTAATTAATTAATTGAAAGCTTGCCAATCTCAGTTAGTATAATCATTACAATAAAATTAGGTAAAAGTGTATTTTGGTAAGCTGCCAGGAAATATATATGTAATTAGTGAGCCGTAAAGCAGACCATAACTTGCAATTGGAAGTATTTTTTTCATTTATTATTAGCCTGCTTCACTTCATTTGGTATCAATGGGGTACTGACCAAAAAAAAAAAGTTTCAAGTTTTTGTCAACATTTCAAAAGGCACGAGAATTTCATGAAGAACAAGCCCTATTACAGCATTCTACGACAATTTCCTGATTTTATATGAATTTTTGAAACCTCTCAAAAATGACGTCATAGCATTGAATCTTAAATGGGAAAATAGATCAATCAACATTGCCAAATCCCATAATTAATATTGAAATGTAACCAAACTTTAATTTGCAAGGTTTTTAGGTGCTAGAATCACGATAATGAAGGTTTCAAATTCCTACCTCAATAACTTTTCATTCTAGCTAGCAATGTTAACTGATGCATTTTCCAATTTAAGATTCAATGCTATGACGTCATCAAAAAAAGTTTTAAAAATTCATATAAAATCAGCAAATTGTCGTAGAATGCTCTAATAGGGCTCGTTCATATCTTCATAGAGTTCACAGTACTTTTTACTAGTATTGCTAACTCAAATACTGGTCAGTACCCCATTGTGCTATAATAATAAAACTAGATCATTGGACTATCTTTACCTGGTATGATTTAACATCATTTTACTAAACTATATATAATATCAAAGGACTATACTAAATTTAAAAGGTAGGTATAACGAGTTTGATTGATATTTGGATTTACATTAATTAATTTATAATAAACATATTTTTAACAGTACTTATTATTAATTGTATTGTTAAAATATGTTTGAACTGCTGCATATTAATATATAACTTTTGCAATTAACATTCAAAAGAAGACTTGTGCTAAAAAAGCTAACTCAATTGCTCAATTGTATAGATGAGGTCTAACTTTAACCCAGACTCAAGTTTGTTGATTTTGATTATTGCAACAATGAAAATCAACAAAGTTAATCATGTGACTTAAATTTACAGCTCATCTATGCAATTGGGTATAAGTAATTGATAAAATGGAGTACGTGGCATTCTGATATACTTTTATAAATATAGGTATATGGTTTATAAAATAGGTTATGTTTGCTTGCTTTTTTTTATGTACACACATACTATATTACACAGTTGCTATTTTAAATTGTTTTTATTTGAATGGAATTCAATACTTAAGGTATAACATTCATGGGTAAAATAAAGAAAAAGTGTTCAGTTTGGCCTTAATGTTTTTTTACTGCTATATTTTGAGTTAGTCAAATGTATATTATATGTATAAATTATTTGAGTCTGTAGAATCAAATCCAGCTCTTTGCATTTCAATGATAAAAGAACTGTATTTAATGGCAAAATTAAAGGGAGTGGGTTATCCTAGAAGGTCCCAAAATACATGGGAAACACCCCTGACACCGTCATATATGTAGAAAAAAGTGCACTTGACACAGTAGTATGCGCATCTGATTTGTAACATGTGAATTTTGAATTTGTAATCGTTAAGTCCTGAGTACAATCCCAGGCACCACCGGATTTTTCTACGTGGCAGTAGCTTAAACACCCACTCGTGCATCAGAGTCAGTGTTGATGGCCGCCTGCATTAACAACCAACCATCCTGACTAAGGTTTCCATAGTTTCCTTAGTCATATATATATATATTATGCATGATTTTTTTAAAATTAATTGTAATAAGAACAGAGAGCTTTAATTTTTAATTATTATACCCAAGAAGAGTTTTAGACTGTGTGTTGGAAAATGATAACTTTGTTACTTTGTTGGTATTTTTTATTTTTATGTCGGATCATTCATAGTCTTGCAATGATTCAGCAATGATGACTGAGACAGGATTGAAGAAGTGTCTGAAATTAAATTTGTAATTATATACGGCATTTATGTAATATAATGTAGCAATGCATGTATATTATAATGGCATAAAATAATTTATGTTAAACACCAGTTTTAGATTCTAATTTTTTGTACTCGCCGTCAAACTGCAATGCGAACTTATAGTTACAATTTTGTTTTTATATAACACCTACAACATAATTATTTCAGGAAGTGGGGGTTGACAATTGCAATATTTGGCTGAAAAATAATAATCATTGTGCTAGCTTTGCAAACTTGTTGCTGTACTATAAACAATCATAATGTAAAAGATTAGAAGTGTTCTTGTTTGATTTATATTACTAATTCGGAACACCATTAACACCATAGCTTGCAAATAAAACTAAAGCAAAACAAATAATAAACCACTTATAATAATAAGATAAAAAAAAAGTAAAGCGTAATAAGTTGTATTATTCAATATTCTGATTTTTTTTTTTTTCAAATTTTTCCTAGTACAGAACTGTGTTTTTTTTTTTTTTTTTTTTTTTCAAAATAATTGAAAACTGTCTCAAGTAAAGCCAAGTTAACAAGTTACCAACACATGTCTAAAACTTCACATGGTTAAAACTTCAATGATGTCTTAAATATAGTTCTATAACTCTGAAAAAATAAAATTGAAAAAAGCAAAAGTATAATGCATCTTATTTGTGCTTGTTATTTATTCCTGCAACATAAAACAAATGTTCATGTAAGTTGTCAAATTTATGTGCTTTTATTGCAATACCTTATTTATATTCAGTGTGAAAAAAGCAACAAGTATTTATATATTGCTAATGACATGTGTCTCACTCTTATATATTATTATATATATATATAACACAAAAGGCATATATATAGAATAAATACCCTTGACACCATTTTACCCTTTCGGGTGTGGCCAGGCCGATATTTAGCCTTGTCAGTAAGAGTTATCTTGCGACCATGCTGGGGCTTACCAGGCTCCCAGAACCCTTTCCTGCACTCTTATGGGCTCCTACTACCAGCTAGATCTGTGCAGCCTGCAGTGGCAGTGCAATACTGCAGGGCAGCGGAGTATAGACAGCTGTAAGCTGCCTTCCTCCTACCAACTCCATAATCTAGTAATCAGTCACACCCATCCCAAGTCACGAAAAGTCTGCCGTGTTCGGGAATCGAACCGGGGACCTCTCAGACCAGAGCCAGGGGTACTATATAACCACTACACTACAGAGCAGATATCACATATATATATATATGTAATGCATTAAATATAAAACACAAATATGTGTATAAATATAATATATATATATTATACATATCTTTCAATTTTATAATTCTGTACTCTATTATTTTATTATTATTATTATTTTAGAAATATATTTGCTTCTTTTATGCTAAAATGGAAATTGTGATCAGTGTTGCAATAGCTGCTCAGAGATAAAATGTTAAGGTAGAGATAATATGCCCAATGTTAATAAAAATCCCGTTCCTGAAAATTATGAAAAAAAAATTAGAATGTTCTCCTTTAAATACCTTATCAGTAGAGGTAAAATATCAGGTATGCAAAAACAAGCTAGTTTTTGAGTTATTAATTTTTAATGTTGACTTATTTAAATATTTAATTAACATGAAAGTTTCATTTATCCAACTTTGAAAATTAATAACTAAAAAACCAGCTCGTTTTTGTATACTTGATATATTTTACCTACTGACAAGGTATGTAAAGGAGAACATTTTCATTTTTTTTTCATAATTTTCATGAATGGGATTTTTATTAACATTGGGCGTGTTAGCTCTACCTTAATTAAGATACAAAAAAGGCTATATATATAGTACTAGTATATTTAAATAATATATTAGATGTTCATGTTTTAAAAACGATTTTTTTTTTTTTTACATAATATAATATGAATATATATTGTCCTCGTATTGGGTTTATGGAAACAAAAAGTGTTTGCACCCTTGTAAAAAAAACTTATAATTTAGTATACTTTATCATACATTAAAAAAGTATAATATAATAAAAATAGTATACTTCCAGCTATAATAAAGTATACTTTAGTATAATAAAAAAAGTATAATTATAATACTTATTTCGTATAATTTAGTATACTAAATTTATTATAATAAATGTTTGATATATCACAAATTTATTATACTTAATAATATTAAATTTATTACACTAAATATACTAAAATTATTATACTTAGTATAGTTTCTATAATTAAAATAGCATAAAAATTAGTAAATCGTCCCACGTCTGCAATAATGAACAATAATAATATGTTACCAAGATCTTGTGTGAAATACATCTATGTCTTCTATTTCATGTACATGATTGCAACAATGAGCTTTATTTTATATATTTTTCAAGCTCCTAATTGCTTTCACCTGATATAGCAGATAGGTCAGTATTGCACATATATAAGATCATGGTTATTATCCCCGTTTGACTTTTGTCGCTTTGGCACAAAAAAATAATTTGTCCGAGTACATGTCATGAAAATTTTCAAAATTTCAATATCTGTTGTTTTTTTATTATCAGCCAAATAACTATTCACACATAAGTTTTTTTAATAAAGCAACTAAAAGTATTAGCATGGCGTAATATAAAAAGAAGAAAAAAAAATATATAGAACAAATGAAAATTATGCACTAACGGAAAATAAAAGACCAATATTATATATATATATATATATATATATATATATATATATATTATATGTATTATAATAAATAGTACAAAAACTACCAGATACCAGAAATTTTGAACCAAGATCAAAATTGGAGCAGTTATATAGCAATAATAGCATCATGCAATGTTAAATTCATAGAGCAAGCGTGCATGGATCAAGGAGGTTTGGGCTCGTGACTAAACTTGCATTGTAAAATCTCTCAACAAAAAGCTCGATCTTTAATTATAAAAGAAAATCATCAAAAAGTATCCTTTTACCTTAATGAATGTAAATATTAACAAGAAGAAAATCAATTATGGATACTTCCCGTCATTTTTCTGTATTTTCATCAAAAGACGCCATCGTTGTGTTCACAGAAATTTCCCATCAGCTGACTAAATTATTACAACGCTTTCTGACGCTCATTTGTTTTTAATAGTAGCCATCTTGTATAATAATAAAATTATATTTAATTACAATTTAGTATACTTATTTTATTATAATCCTGTAATATTATAATTATACAATATTATAATTTTTATGATTTAATTTGTATAATTTATTATTAATTTATTATACTTTTTTCTATGCTTAGTATACTTCTAAAGTATAATAATATATACAAAGTTATTATAATAAAATAATTTATAATATATTATACTTTAGTATAATAATTATACTTTGCAAGTATACTTGAGTATAGTAGTGTTTTACAAGGGCATGCATTTGTAATTTTTAATCCGTTAATTTGGTGTATTCTAAAAGAAGTAAACAGCATTTAAAAAATTGATTTTTGTATTATTAAGTTGACATAAAATTATTTATGATATAAAATAAAATAAATACCTCTATAAATAATTAAATATATATATTATATATATATATATATATATATATATATATATATATATATATATATATATATATATATATATATATATATATCAGGGGCGGCTCGTGCCCCTTTTCCGTGGGGGTGCTGCCTGACATGGAAGCAGCAGAACATCATGGGGGGGTTTGGGGGGCGGAGCCCCCCAATGGCACGCCGCAGGCGCGATTTTTTTTAAGGACACGCCCCTTTTTTAGGGTAAAATTATGACAAAATCATATAATAATGCTCTCAACAAAGAAGCAAAAATTATCTAAAAACAAAAAATGCATGCATTTTATTTATAATTTGTTATGACATGCACTTATGCGAGCCCTTTTGAAATCGTGATTGAATGTTTCAAACTTAATATAATATCCAATTTTTAATTATTTTTTTTAATTCATAAGTCCTTTCACGTGGTAAGAAACATATATAAAAATAAATATTGTTTTAAGCCTTTTTTTTAAATAATAGTGTCAATCAAACTGCATTGTTAATATGAAACCTGAATGTCTGGTATAATTTTTACGCAATGTATATAATGAACATCAAATAAATCGATCATGGTATATACAATATGTACAAAATTAGGCGACAACCAGAATCTAATAAAAAATTTTAAAGACAAAATTTATAATAAAAAAAATAAAAAATGAAATTTTTATAAGAAAAAATTGCATTATTAAACATTATTTCAATATTATTAGTATTTATTTAATTGAGAAAAAAATAATCGTAATCCTGTTAAGGTAGAGATAACACGGATCAGCTGACCTAATGCTAAAAAAATCTCAGTCATGAAAATTACGAAAAAAAAAAAAATAAAATGTTCTCCTCTACATCGCCTATCAGTATAGCTAAATTATCAGGTATACAAAACTGAGCTAGTTTTCGAGTTATTAATTTTTAAAGTTGTTTTAATGTTGACTAATTTAACATGGAGATGGAGAAATGAAACTTCCATGCTAAATTAGTCAACATTAAAAATTAATAACTCGAAAGCTAGCTCGAATTTGTGTACCTGATATTTTAGCTATACTGATTGGTGATAATGTAATGTAGAGGAGAATATTTTATTATTTTTTTTTTTTTCATAATTTTCATGAATGAGATTTTTTAGCATTGGGTCAGCTGATTCGTGTTATCTCTACCTTAACAGGATTACGATTTTTTTTTTTCTCAATCAAATAAATACTAATAATAATGAAATAATGTTTAATAATGTAATTTTTTCTTATAAAAATTTCATTTTTTATTTTTTTATTAAATTTTGTCTTTAAAAATTTATATTAGATTCTGGTTGTCGCCTAATTTTGTACATATATTATTGTATATACCATGATCGATTTATTTGATGTTCATGCAGTTCTGATCACCCTTTATTATAATTACGACACATCGGTATAATTGGCTTGAGCGCGCATATGAGAAACCTCTCGAGCGGTATAACAGATCAAAGATCCCAATTTTTTTATTTTTGTTTTATTTTTTTTTTTAGCCGTGCAATATTTCTTTGATTACTATCGCATATTTGCTGCTAAATAATGTACTGCCGGTACACGCAAACCCGGGAAAAAATAAGCTATATATTTTTCTCATCCTGGAGTTATAGTTAACGTTTTCTTATATTTTGTATACTCGTACACTTTTACAACTTGTTTTTGTTTTATTGTTTTATTTTTATGTTTGAATTTTCACATTAATGGTATAAAATGCTGTAGTGAATATTTAATAAATAAATAGCTCCCATGTATATCGACTTGTTCCTGGTAAACTTATAATTTATAATAAAATACATGGGCGCGATTCACGAACGAATTAAGTTATCCAGATTTCTCACTTAATTAATTCGATCGACGTTTAGTGCCATCGAGTTAGACTGGCGCTAATAACTGCGTGGTTAGTAAGAAACCTGTTGTTGCAATGTTGTTGTTCGAACGTGAGATATCTCACGATTGTTTACATGCATGCACCACTTAATTTTCAAAAGACAATTAAGTGTTGGTCCTTTTGGGACAGTCATATTTTTATTAAAGTAAAATTAAAGTGCTGGTCTTCATTCCTCAGGTGCTTCAATATATTTAGTCAATCTTTGTTAGTATATTCACTGATGAATGTAATTAAAATTTTGTTAATCTGCTCAATGAAACCATATTACAGGCAATGTCTTCGAAGTGTTGTTTAAATTATTCCCGCATGTCAAATACCACTAGCTCATTCTCATTGGTTCTGTTGAGCCAATGAGCTTGCGGGTACTGCCGATCGCACAGTCCCCGATCGCTCCAAAATCACACGGCTTGAGTGGGAGTTGAAGAGGAGGAGAATGAGGGTGGGAACACTGCTTTGGGCTACTGCTAGTAGTGGCAGTACCTTCCGCTGGGCAGCGCTGAGGGAATAAATTTACGCGGCAGCGGCAAAAATTTCATGGATTTAAATGTTAGAACTGATAAAAATTTGCTGGAAAGTTCAGAAAAATTATAGAATTATTTGATATTTCTAATTGTGTGTTTGTTCCCAAAATTTCTGGGGGGGCTGCAGTACCGCAGTACTATAGTACGAGCCGCCCCTGATATATATATATATACAGGTAAAAATATATCTTAATTTTCATACATTATTATGTGTTGCTTCTTAAAAAAGTAAGTCAATCTACTTTAGCCATAATATCTATTCTTTTCAGTTTCTTAAATTATGTATATTTTATATTACACGACTCTTGCAGTGAAAAAAATTTAATCAATTTTGATGACAAATGAAAGCATTTTATAATAATGTTTATGAAGTCGACTGCAGGTGCGAATTTTTGGTACAACTATAGTGTTTGATTTTTTTTTTTTTTTTCATTTAACAATCCATTTTAGGTGAGCCTCTACCATGTTCGGGATTTAAACCTGGGACCTTTCGGACAAGAGCCAGGCACTCTAACTACTACATCATGCACACCATAGAGCTGTGGCTGCAATATATATATATAATTATAATTTATGTCATTCATAACATGATGTTATATCCCTTACGGGGTAAAAGCCAGCAGCATTACTACCTCGGTCATCTATGTCCATGGCAATTTTTCTCTGCTTTTTAGTAAGGTGTTATTTTAAGTAGTGATTGAGGCTTATATAATTGCTAATATATAGACCCCACGTACCGCGCGAGGACATATATGTTGCTAACGGCTTGCCCTTTCAACCAGGCTTTAGGATTAATTTAGCAGCTGAGCCACAGAGACAATTAATTTATATTCTTTATTCACTTATTGAGCTAGGATTCCTGCTGCAAGAATCACTTCAAGGGTCATGAGAGGTCAGTGTTGCCTATATGTTCACCACTATATAGAGGAGGTAATAATGCTGTGCTACTATATAATTACATTTTTGAACACACCCATATAATATATATATATATATATATATATATATATATATATATATATATATATATATATATATATATCATTTAATTAAAAAAAACACATTGTCTATAAATTTATTGCCTTGCATTCTCTGCAACACAGTTGTTGAAATACAGGCAACACACAATATCTATGTAACAATGGAAGTCCGCAGAAAGGAGAGAGGTTGTCACAAGACTTGCTTGCTGAGCAGCTTTGTAGGAAGCAGCTGAGAGTATCATTCGGGGGTGGTCCGCAGTGAAAGAGAGGCTCTCCTCGGGGTGCAGAGCAGCGCAGGCTGCGTCGAGAAAGGCCGGCCCCACAGCTGGATGAGCACTGCAACATAGGTTCTAACAATCAACCTTAAATGCATTTTGTGAAGAAAATAATTGTTTTCATTATTTTTATATTAATTAACCAATAAAATGCAAAAGTTGCAAATCCTTTTTTTAATTAAAACATATATATCTTATATAATCGTCGCCTCTCAGAATAAAATAAGTGTCCACGAAATTTTAAATTTTGTATTCTTCATGTACATAGGGCCTAAAATTGAATAAAAACTTTGTGGTTCATACGACGTACACTTATATTCTAAAACAACGATATATAAGATATATTAAGATGTAAATGGGAAGAAAATTAAATATTGAATTAACGATATTTGAAACAATTTTTGCAAATTAGTGACTTTTCAAAGCTAAATAGAAACGCAATTAATACTGTATGTCTAATGTCTAATGTATTTGTGACTTAATAATCCTTTCTGGAAAGATTAATTTTAATTCATTAACTTCATATGTGGAAGCCATGTGCCATGCATGTGTGTGTTGTTGAACATGTTGCTACCTGTGACCAGTTGCCAGTCACCCAGTGCACAGGACAGGGTATTCTGTTGCAAGCCTGTAGTGCAATTGGCGGCTGCTGAGGACAAAGGGCAGGGTGCACCACCATCTCAGCACTCTGATTGACTGCGGCACAAAAGACCTCACGTTGCTGCATGCCCCTAGAGCCACATGTAGATGAACAGTGCTCCCAATCTCGCACCTCCCAGTGGAACCAGCATCTGCGACAATCACACATTTATTATTAATATTTATGTTTAATACATATATTTTTTAAAAAATATCAGCGGCGGCTCGTGGGTTATGAAAGCTAGCTGCATATATGGTTGCAAATGAGCTGTCAGAAAAGCCCCCATAACGAAGCAAAAGCAATTTATGAATATTTATTTCCATGAACATGGGATTATAATTTTTTTCATTACAATAGTTTTTATTGCCTGTCTTTAATTATCATCTTCTCGGAGTTTTTTATTTTATAATGTAGAGTGAATATATTGCTAATATTTGCAACAGAAATTTGAGATTATTAATTTAAATCTCTGCTGGATCTGTAAATTGTGAAAAAAAATAAATAAATAATAATAATAATGGAAAAAAGAGGTCACGGCCCCGGCTCTCATAACAAAAACAACTTTTACTTTTTTAAAAAATTTTCCCCATAAATTAAATATGTTACTTTACTAGTAATTCATTAGGGGAAAAATAACAATTTGCTTCCTTAATTAATTTAAAAAGTAATTACTTTGCTGCAACTTGGAGTAGATAATTGCATGGAATGTAAAATTCTTATATCTGAATTTTTAACTAAATTATATAAAAAGTAAACAAAAATCAATTTTAAAGTGTTAAATGGTTTAAAAAAAAATCACGACTTGTGAATTCAAGCAAGGTTCATAAATTTGAAAATTTTAATAAAATGCATGGAAAGTATTGGTATTTCAAAAAATAAAAACAATTTTAAACAATTAACACTTATAACAGATTTTTATTTATTTCAATCAGCATGATATTATATGCAATTTTGGGGGTCTTAATTTTAAACCCGCAACTTTTTTTTTTTTTTTTTTTTAACACGTACAATTTATTTATTTATTCGTTACCCCGTCTAATCCTGTGATTAGGTACGCGTAGTTCGCTTACAA
Organism: Siphlonurus alternatus; assembly: GCA_949825025.1. Classification (NCBI taxonomy): domain Eukaryota; kingdom Metazoa; phylum Arthropoda; class Insecta; order Ephemeroptera; family Siphlonuridae; genus Siphlonurus; species Siphlonurus alternatus. The sequence goes on along the minus strand of OX463788.1, from coordinate 20,887,715 downwards.
AGATAAAAGTAAAATAAACATATTTTTTTATAATTAAATACATGCCATATACAACAGCTAAATATAAAACCATCTTCTCGAACTGCATTATAAAAGTATTTGCACCATTTGTAATATTTCTTTTGAATTAATAGTCATACATGTCATATTCTAACTCCTTCCGTTGATTCAAATTATTTTTATTCGTTCAATTCTAATTACAGTAAAAGTCTTTTGACGTTATAATTATTATGGTATCATTGATATTGCAATAGATGCGACCCAAAATTTTGCTTCACGAAGCGTGCCGATTTATTAATATTTTATAATAAATTTGGTTTTTTATTTAACTAGTATGACAATATTCAGTTTCGAGATGGGATGGAACTTATTCTGAATCGATTCACATTTTGATAGATAAAAATTATTGTTTTCTCTGAACTCTGCTGTTAGAAACTTTAAATATTGACATCTAAAGCATGTATTGCACGATACAATTTTTCCTTACAAGAAAATTTCATCTCCATACAAACAAATGCCATTTAAAGCCGGTATTACAGAGGGTACAATTTTTCTGATTATTGTATACAGTTTTTTCTTACAAGAAAATTTAATCTCCATTTGTTTGTATTGAGAGGAAATTTTCTTGCAAGAAAAAATTGTATACAATAATCAGAAAAATTGTACCGTGTAATACCGGCTTTATATATATAGGCTTAAGTTTTCTAGTAAGGGAAAATTGTATGCAATAATTAGAAAAACTGTATCGTGTAATATACCGGCCTTTAAAGGGATCCTGTTGCATCATTTTTCCTGTGCCGCTCGATCCTGATATCTTTCCTGTCTTCCTGGAATACTTATTTCCCATTCTTCAAATTAATACTTTCATTTTAAGTCTATAATCATTTCCAGCTAAAAACTATCTCTCCAGAGGCAGCGGTAAAATCCCATAAATCTCTCATTTTCAATCGCCCTCTAGGGGACGGATTGGAGAATATACATTACAGCGAAAGCCATTTAATTGTCACCTTCACAATCGGTCTACTGACAAAAATTTCATTCACAAAAAAATTTTGTTAAAAAAGTATTAATATACTTGAAATTTAACTTTCGATAAAAAAAAATCATGAAATATTAATATTATTCAGAAAGCCTCTTGGCGTTTTTCAATTAACGTCAACTGCCAGGATGATTTTCTACTGATTTTCTACGGTATTTATAAATACTTTCAATACTTTCATTCACAAAAGCATTTTTGTATTGATTTTTTTTATAATTTTTTTAAATGGAAAGTAGCATGACGAATATTTTGGAAGTCACGTGGTTTTAGTGTGAAAAGTTGACATGTAAACAAATCACCTTTTTATTAATATACATTTCTTTTTATATTTTTGTGGATTTAACTGCTCAACTGCATTTCTGTTAACCCGCAGCAATCTCACTTTTCAGCAGAATTTGTTTCATGTATTATTTTATTTTTACAGGAAAAATTAAGCAATGCCAACTCAATTTGACTTAAGGGTAAGATAACACGAACAATCGATTGTTGTAGTCCCATTTGATTAACATGTAAACCTTAGCAACACCTCATAATAATTCTGAATTTTTTTTTAGAGACTGCACAGTTCTTGGCACCAAAAAAATGTGGAAAAAGTTTCAAAACAATCGGACAATCCAATTTTTTTAAATTAATTTCTTTTTAGTTTAGGTCTCCATGGGAAAGCCCTATACTGAAAATTTGAAAAATTCATTTAAAAAAATTGGATCGTCCGATTGTTTTGAAAATTTTTTCACATTTTTTTGGTGCCAAGAACTGTCTTAAAAAAAAATCAGAATTATTATGAGGTTGCTAAGGTTTACATGTTAATCAAATGGGACTACAACAATTAATTGATTGTTCGTGTTGTCTTACCCTTAATGCTTTAATTAGTAATTATTGCTAAAAATAGTTCGAATTAGCGCGCGCGCTCCTCCATATGGAACCGAAGTTAAAAAGATAAAGAAAAAAAAAAAAAAAAAAAAGATTAAAAGTGTTCCATATATAGAATTGACCATATTTATGGTTCTCCAGGAAAAAATTCCAAAGTCAGAGAGAACGTATTATGGCATTTAACATGGGGCCTCAATTGCCTGACAAAACCCTTCAATTTACTCGAAGAAAGTTCGTTGGTGGTACGAGACGAGCCACCAATCCACGAACTTTCTATTGGGAATCGAGGGGTTTTGACAGTTAAGGCTCCATGTACTCCATGTTAATTAAATGCCGCGTTCAGTCTGACTTTGGATTTGTTCTCTGCAATCTCTGCATTCTGCATGAATTCCCACGTTAAGTACGGAAGGTTTGCTAATTTTTCAGTGTTCGATCATGAGAGTGAATTGCCACATCAATTATTAAGAACACCGACAATATCCTTATTATATTTAGTACAAAATTAGCTGTCTATCCGTCAGGGGCCCCGGGCCCGCACATATTTGTAAGTTAATCATTATATAATGGTGTTAGAAAAAAAAAAAATAACACGGAAATAGTACACAAAAATATATTACGCCAATTTTTTTAAATGTCTGCAAAGAAGTTAATTAAATTATTTTCAATATTTTTTATTTTTTCGTTCTTTTCTTTTCCTTTCTTTTTTTCTTCTTTTATATTTTTATTTTGCAAAGGCCCGTGGGACCCGCCACAGCTGGGGCCCGAGCCGCATTTGCGGTCTAGTGGCCCTGGCCAGACCAACAATAAATTGGGAAAATTTTGCCAGTTTTGCAATTAAAAAATATTAATTTGTTAAAAAAATAAATAAAAAATTCACAATTAAAGTTTTTTTAGTTCGGAGAGATATTATTTAATAATGCAATTTTTTTAGCACATGACAGCTAGTTCTTACTAAATTATATTAATTGCAGGATTTGTAGGACTTTTATTCGTTAAAAACAACGAAGCATGGGTTGTTCTATGCAAAATGATGATGTTAAGTTTACTTACTGAGGCGTCAAGCAGCTTTGGCTGGGAATATTGCTGGGCCTGGACACAAGAGGGCAATGCTTGCGGGGCACTAGTTTGCCTGAAGGTTGATGTCTACATGCGAATGTGCGCTGTTGCTTGCCGGTAGCCCCACACGAGGCAGAGCATGGCCCCCATCCGCCTATCTCCCAGCGGTACTTTTCATCTTCCAACTGCTCCCGATGAAGCACATAAGCTACTTCTGCTTTTATCAAGATGCGAGATTTGTACTGCTTTTCAGTTGAGGAAATCTACAAGAGTGAATTCAGAGATGTCATGGAAGCATTTTATATATCAAAATGAATTATATATTAATTCCAACATTTAATTGAGACTATATATATAATAGCTGAATTTCAAATTTTTGTTTTCTTTTTAAATTAAAGTTTACACACATTTCTTATCACACAGTGTTGCGCACGCATCAGCAGCATGTGCTACATAAATCTACAATATGTAGTTTTAAGGTTACTTCGATTAAAAAGAAGATTATTGTCTTACCAGAAGAATAATTTCTGTGAGCAAAGGGCCTCTTGCAGATATAATGAGGCTGCTGCCCTCAGGATTGAGGTGAAATCTTGTTCCTTCCACAACTGACGGAGCTGGTTTGCTCCTTAGACGGTAGAGCGTCTTACGTCGGTCTCTAACCATCAGCCTTCCCAAGAGTGTCATTACTGATGACGCATTCAGTGTCAGGGAAGAGCTGCACATGTTAATAAAAATATATCTGCATAAATTTGAAGACTTAAAATTTACATTAAGGGTAAGGTAACGCCACCAATGTTAAAAAAAATCCCTCTCACAAAAATTCTGAAAAAAATTTAAAATGTTCTCCTCTATACCCCCTATCAGTACCTAAAATATCAGGTATACAAATACGATCTAGTTTTTGAGTTATAAATTTTTAAAGTTGACTACTTTAACATGGAGAAATAAAACTCCCATGTTAAATTGGTCAACTTTAAAAATTCATAACTCAAAAACTAGATCGTATTTGTATACCTGATATTTTAGCTACTGATAGGGGGTGTAGAGGAGAACATTTTAAATTTTTTTCAGAATTTTTGTGAGAGGGATTTTTTTTAACATTGGTGGCGTTACCTTACCCTTAAGGATTATTGTCACTGATCTTAGGAGATGGTGAATCTCACTCTGAAAATTATAGTAAACCTTCCTTACCTTACAACATAAATATTCAGCCAAAAAAATGGAGTAATAATTGATCTAGTTTTTTATATATACAGGATATAAATTGTGAGAATATCATTGGAAATCTGGCAGCCATTAGTCAAATCAGGTTCCTTTTGAACTAAAAAATTAATACCTAAAAAACTGGACCGAATAATTACTTTTTTGTGAACAGCCATAACTTATTCTCTATATTTCGATCTAAATTTTATATTTTTTTACCATCGAAAAATAATTACCATAGTGACAATAATCCTTCATTAATTTAAAAACATCTCATCTTTCATATATATTTCTATATATATATATATAATATATATAAATATATATATATAATGAATATGTAATTTAAAATTAACCTTTAAACTGGGCTAGTATCCACGCCGCTGAATATTGTTCACTTTTACACAGTGCACTTAACTGCTGGTGTCTGCAGCTAGCACCGAATCGGAAAAAAAATCGTTAATGTTTTATTTTGTATCTGTGCACCACGTGTCAACTGTGTGAACTGTGTATGTTTTAAGTGCATTATGTAAAGTGAACATTTTTCAGCGAAAATATTAGCCCAGTTTAAAATTAATTATATAATTATACGTTCATTGCATATATATATTATATAATGGGCTTACGGGGTGTATTTTTTTTACTGGCACGATCAAAAGAGGAGGTCAAAAAATATCCCTTAGATTTTTTTTGCGATTTTTTTTGGCACTGCATCATACCTAAAATGGAGATTAAAAATGTTTCTTGACCTGGAGGCTCCATCCGCAACGCCTATGACGTCATTACATTCTTTGGGTCAACTATATAATGTTTCTAAACAAACACGTTGCTATGGAAACAAATGATAATTTTTAATAAACAACCAACAATGCAATAATTTTTTACAAGTGTTATATAGTTGAACCAAAGAATGTAATGACGTCATAGGCGTTGCGGATGGAGCCTCCAGGTCAAGAGACACTTTTAATCTCCATTCTAGGTATGATGCAGTGCTAAAAAAAATCGCAAACAAATCTAAGGGATATTTTTCGACCTCCTCTTTTGATTGAGCTAGTAAAAAAATTACACCCCGTAAGCCCATTATATATAATATATTATAAACGATCCACTAAATATATATACATTACTCAAAGCATTATTGTATTATGAATCAGATTTGCTTCTTAATTTAAGTTCCAGCAATCGAGCAGTTTATAAATGTAATAAATGTATTATGATATATTTATAATAAAGTTCGAATAAAGAAAATAAAAAAATAAATAAAAAATAATGTGAACAATAGCAGCTAATAGTAAGTGAAGTCCTTTTATATGATGTACTCGTTTCAAAAGAGACCATGTGGAGCGTGATGGGAGCGAGCAACTCTTTTACCGATATAATATGAATGCAATAAAAATGATAATTTTATATAATAAATTAATATATTATATGCCATGCATGTGATACATAATTACTAATGCATGAATGGTTGTAATTTTAAAATAAAAGTGCAAGTGAAATACGCGCGCGTACTCCAGCTGCTTTTCAAAAGAGTTGTATTGACAGCTTTCATTATGCTTTTTACCCCGAGTGTTAGGCCATACGCCTTAATTATTTCAAACAAAGAATTTCTGCACAGAAATTAGCCTAAATTTCAATCTGTTGGCGGCACAATAGCAGCTATAAGCTAGTTAAAAAAAAAAAAAAACAGAGTTCATATCATATCCACCCACCTTATCGTAATTCTGATATGACGGGCATTCTGTGGCAGTATAGCCAGTTTGGTGAGTGGTCTGCGTACCACCTTGGTGTTTTTTACTGTGATATTATGGCACTCAGAATCGTTTCCTCCGCACACGCCGCACATATCTTCTTTTACATCTGAGTCAAGCTCACCATCACAGCCCAGTTTCTGACAAATGCCCTGTAATGGCATGAATATTATTTCAGGATTGCATAAAAGCTAGATGAACCACACAGCTGGAACATAATTTTATATGAAAAAAACATACTATTTTATTTCTTTGTACAGCCTTTATATTATTATGTAGCTTTGTAAAACTTGTTGGTTGGTTGATATTTTGGGGCAATTGACACATTTTGGCCATGTATATATGCTCCCGGCCAGCTTTGTAAAGCCTATACTGTAGAGGAGTAAGGCGGATCGAGGGATACAAATTTGGAGAGGCCCCATTATAATTATGTTTTGAAAAGTTACACTGAGCCACTGTTAAGGTAGAAATAACACCGATCAGCTGTTTGACGTAATGACGTAATCCTCTTTGATTAACATTTAAACCTTAGCAAATTCACAAAAATTCTGAAATTTTTTTGAGAGGCAGATATTAATGCCTAAAAGCCATAGAAAAAAATTCAAACGAGACGTTTTTTTTTTTCAGCATAGGGCTTTCCCATGTCCCATGGAGAGACAAACTAAAAACTTGATTAAAAAAAATCAGCTCGTTAAATTGGTTTGAAACTTTTTCTATGGCTCTTATAGGCACTATCTGCTGAATTTGCTAAGGTTTACATGTTATATAATCAAAGTGGATTACGTCGAACAGCTTATCGGTGTTATCTCTACCTTAACTAAAATTAATTAACATGAAAAAGTGCTTTAAAAAAATCAATTATACGTATGAAAGAATAAGAAGAAGGGAATAGGAAGCAAATTATTGTCAATAAGTATAAGACGAGCAAAGAGCTTACTATTTCTTACGGCATAGGTAGCATGCAGGGGAGAATTGTATCGCCAAGATTATTCAATATCTATATTAACAGTATAATTAACTAATCTGAAATTATACGAGGAAAGCTGTGGAAATTTACTAACGATATAATATTTGTGTAGCATATAGTTCAAAAAAGAAGAAATCATAATTATATAATCAGTGATACACAATACGATCTAAATTTACTAAACAATAGGTTTAAAACAAAACTAACACTCAATGTAAGTCAAACAAAATTTGTGCTTGTAAAAAGAGGACAAAAATATAATATGGACAGTCCTCTCATACAAAAATACAAAATACATAAATAGATATATGATACAGAAATAGAACAAGTAGGTGAATATAAGGTTTTATTATTGACTTGAATCTGATATTCAATTTGTGAAAAAAGGGAAGATCCTACCTTATTAGAATTCTATGGTGTACTTGACATTATATCTCACCCAATGTTAAAAAACAAATTTAATTATTACATGCATTCATACATAATGCCAAATCTCTTATGGGGTAAGCCAGCAACATTCGGCCGTCTAGGTAATTCGAATCCCAATTATATGGTATGAATATGGGGAAATGCCTGCCAAAATATTTTACAAATATTGCAAAATAAAGCACTCTATTTTCATGATCATAATGAATGGAGGAAAAATACTATTGGATTGTATAATGAAACAAATGAAATAATACTACAAAAAATCTAAATCTAAATTTATAAAAAAATCTTTGTCTACAAGGTCATCAACAATGACAACACTCTAATTAAAAAAAAAATCTCATTGGTACTAAATAATGATTTAAACAGCCACAATACAATTTAAGGCATTCAAATAATTTTCATATTGATTTTACAAGAAATAATTTAGGTAAATTCTCAATCATATATGTACAGCTCTATCATATGTATATCATACATCATATGTGTATATATAATATGTATTCCTTTAATGGTTTATCCGAAAGTATAAAAAAATGAATAATTTTACATCACAACATGCTTAATAATTAATGTCTTATTGTATAAGTGAAATTTTCAGTTGAAAAATTATGTTTTACTATAAATTTTTTTATTGTATATTTCTCAATTTCAGTATTTCTAAAAGTTAATGTACAAAATTTCTATTGCTAGTTTAATTTAAATTGTTTTAGTTTTTACACTGCTCTTATTCTTTTCTTTCCATATCAGATGCTAAAATCGTGATTTTCTCTGTCTCTGCTCGAGCTTTTTAGCTCATTGAGGTGTAAACGCAAATTTTGTGTAATCTATAACATGAAATATGTAGAAATATGATGAAAAAATTGTCAAAGAACAATAGCTAATAGCATTAATTGGATGGGTCGATAGTTATAAAATATACACACTTGTCCGTAGCTCATGGGCGTAAGACCTTACACTTTTCCAACTCTTATGCTTTCATGCACAGTTCATTACGCTTTTGGCAGGAAAGATTAAATAGTCCTGTTGTCATTGCATCGTAATTGTGAGTTTAGTTATGGAGCGTATGTAGAGCTGCCTCGTTCCAGAGTCAAAGAGCACAGGAAATGCCCAAGTTAGGTTAGTTAGGGTTTCAGAAGGTTTAATCGGGTTAGTAGAATATCCAATGCAGGATTATTCAAATAATAATAATTAATTTAAAAATAAAAAAAAATCCCCGTTTCTTTCCCAGGCGACCAACCAAATGCTCGATCCATTCTGCTTGCAATTGATATGATATTATCATAGGATAGGCTGGGAGCTGGGAATTAGAGAATTAAGGCACCTGAATACAGACATCGTTGCCCTGCTGGTCATAAGAGCACCTTGTCCCATCCAAGAGGTTCTCCGCAGTGCGCAGCTGCTTGCCACTCTCACGGCCAATGCAGATGAGCTGACACTTAAGGCTTTGCGGACCCAACTCCAGAGGAAGCCACTCACGAAGTGACTTGCCCTGCAAGTAGATATTAAAATACAATTTATTTACTTTAATATTTATTTACTTTTACTTAAGCACTTTTAGCAGTTCATATGAAAATACCGTATACAAAAAACAGACAGCTGAACTTTCTGATAACTTCCTTATCTCTAAACTTTTAAATTAACCTTCATCGTATAAATCATAAATGAATTGCTTGATTTGCGTTATACATATTAATATTTATAATATTATGTAATATTTTCATTATTTTAAATTTATATAAACTAAATTATATATTATGCCTATTACAAATTTATTACTTCTTAATATTATCAAGACTCTCGATTGATCCTTACAAATTTCCTATGTACTATTATTAGTATAATATTATTATAAAACCATTTAAATTTGGTTAATTTTATTTAGCTAAAAGTCAACAATCTTTTTTTCTACGGGTTGGGTTTATATATATATTATATATATATATATATGTATATGTATATATATATATATATATATATATATATATATATATATATATATATATATATATATATATATATATATATATATATATATTTATTTTGACCAGAATTGTTTTTGCTCCAATTGAAATGACGAAATGACCAAAAGCCAAATTATTTTTGTTGCTTGAGGGATTTAGTCAAAACGCATGGACCAATGGTTCTTAGTATTTTTTTTATGTATTTTTATTGAATTTGGATTTAGAAAGTAACACAAATATGCAATTTATCACATACATTTTTTTTATATTGTACACTTGAATTATTGGATTTTTTTTTTTTCGTTATTGCGTGTAGTGCTGCAACTATTTGATTTATGATCGAGTGTGTGTTCACCTGGATGGTTTCACTTGGGACTGTGCTTGCCAGTGTCCTGCTGGAAGCTAGTGACATGGCAGAGCACTGCTCAGCTCGGAAGTCGCGGAGTGGTGGTCTACACTGCTGGCGAGCGCAGATGCGGAACTCTTCACTACGGCCCCGGCAGTTGGTACCGCCGTACTGGGGCCTAGGGATCGACGAAATTCACAAATAAAAAATTAAAACTTGAATAGGCTTAATTATCATTATTTTTTTCTGTAGGGTAACTCTTTTGACATAATATTCTTAAATGTTGTTAAAACATACTCAAGATGGTATTTTTTACATTAAAGATCACAGAGACATGAGATTAAAATTGCCATCTATAAGGGGGTTGAATACATAAAAATTAATTTATCGCCCATGTGTTGGGAAAAAATAAAATAAAAATATTGAATACTGCTAAATACTGAATGTAATGTTTCTTAATATATATTCTGAATAAATTAATATCAAAGGGAAATATGTTTGTCTATATTTTCCATAATTTTCCCCTGAAATAGATAAAGTAAAATGGCAAGATATTTTTACTAACGTGCAATCTTAAATCATAATTAATTAAACTAGTGTAAAGCTAGTGTCCGTTTTCCACGAAGACAGGGCAGCTATAGCAGTATGTAATTTTTATTCATGCAGCCTCACTGGACACTGGGAGTGACTTTTATAATTAAGTTCGTGACCGTACGTGGGAGCGTTACAGACTCGCGTTCTGAATGAGACCCCTAGACCACAGGTCCTGGAGCACGACTGCCAGGACACCCAGCTGCCCCAGCCGCCATCCCTGGCATTGTGGAGCACAGGCGCCACGCCGAGTGGTGTCAGCACCTGTCGTTGGTCAGCCTCCTCACAATGACCACTCACGCACCTAAACATAAGAAGATTGCCTAAACACAACGGGGGACATTCACAAAGCACTTTAACCCCCAATTTAGCCCCGATTTTTAACCCTGGTGCTAAACATATGGTGCTACTATGAGCTTAACATGGTTAGCCCCTGGTTTAGTACCATGTTTAGCACCAGGGTTAAAAATCAGGGCTAAAGTGGGGGTTAAAGTGCTTTGTGAATGTCCCCCATCACCTTGTATATTCTTTCATGTGAATTTTACGAAATTTTCACTATTGCGGCTTGGTACAATTTGAGAAATGTTTCTGTTTCAGTACTCTCATTAAAATACAATACAACTTTGCGATCAATACGCAGTTAGAAATTTCTTCAACTTGTTACACAACTTGTACGGTATACCAATCGTTTTGTGTTCTGAACATTTCAACTTTCAATAGTAGGAATAAATAATGTTCATGAACTCATATCTTTAATTCATACGTGCCATATAAATGGTGTCATCATAATTGGAGAGACACTCGTTTCGTTCAAAGTAATTTAATTAGTTCAAAATTATTTCAAATCTAATGAAAATTATGATTTTGTTGGGGTAAATTTTTATGCATAAGATAGTGTCAAACTTTGCCTCCAATCAAAAATCAAGTTAAAATAATATAACCATGGTTGTATTGAAATTTAGTATATTCATAATTGTTTTATTGCTTTTCGATGGTACAAATAGATCACAAATATAAGCTCTGTTCGTACAGAAAGAATCGATTTTTATTGATGAACCTTATGTTCCATGTACCGACGGGGGACTTAAAAGTGTCCTGTTGTTTACATCGTATCGGCAAAGATGTGTATTGAATTTGTGGAGGTAAGGTCAGTCGATGTCTTCCTTCTCATCACTAATACCTTGATGCCAAACGTCGTTTATGACGTCACCCATAAGGCCTGTGGACACTTTTAAGTTCGCCGCCGGTACATTACTAGGTTTGCCATGCAAAGTAAATCGATTCTTTCTGATTGTGTATTTACGAACAGAACTGTATAGATATGAAATGAAAGGCCGTTATCAGTTGGAGATGTCCATTGTCAGAAAATAAAAGTAATATTTCTGTTCAATTATTTTCCATGATTTTTTTTTTTTTTCGGTTAAATAAATATTGATATAATATCGTAAATGCATTTTTTCGTTAGCTTTTTTTTTGCAAAAATGTCGGGAAATTGCTTTGATTAAGTTTATTTTTCAAAAATAATTTATTTTGATTTTGGGTGATGGAATAAAAAAGCACATATGTCGTGCGCGGATCTATTTCAGTGAAAGAATGTTTACGTTTATCAAAAATATATCACTCTTATTCCTCAAATTATAATTATGATTATTAAGTTTTTTTTTTTATGAATTTAAGAGATCAAAATGTTTTCGACGGAACTTAATGCATTCATAAATGCATTATAGAGATGTTAGAATTAATAAATATAATTCAGGAAACAAAGTTTTACATGAACATTGCATCCATCGACTCTGTTTATTATTTTTTTTTTTTTACCGGTGCGCATTAAAATTTAACATAGAATATATATAATAATATATAAAAGAAATATACAAATGAGATTAGCATCTGTTGTCCACGGGCAGATTAATGAACTAAAGTTTGTGTGTGATGTGAAGTGTATATATGAAGGTAGTATATATAGTATGCAAATTGTCACTGTTTTAAGGTACGGTGTTATCTTGTTGGGGTGATTCTATTGATAAGATGAAATTTTTTATTTTGGATTATATACTCAGATTAATGATATGCATTCAGGCACGGACTGGGCTGAAATTTCCTACCGAACGAGACAAAGGACGGCCCACATAAGCGGAGGCCTGGACTCAAAGCCTCCAGTAGCCCGCCGCAGGCGCGATTTTTTTTTAGGATTTCACTAGATTTTTTACTAAAGTTCACTAAAATATCCTTAAATTGCATGCCTAAAACATTTTTCGCAGGGGCGATTCTTTTTAGGATTTCACTAGATTTTTTACAAAATTTCAATAGATTTTTTACTTAAGGTAGAGATAATACGGATCAGCTGGCCCAATGCTAAAAAAATCCCATTCATAAAAATTATGAAAAAAAAATTAAAAAGTTCTCCTCTACCTCCCCTATCAGTAGGTAAAATATCAAGTATACAAAAACGAGCTAGTTTTCGAGTAATTAATTTATTAAGTTCTCTAATTTAACATGGAGAAATGGAACTTCCATGTTAAGGGCATTGGGTGTAGCACCGGTAGTTGGCAACACTGACGTATCTTCACCATGTTAATTTTTTATCCTTGCTCCTCGGAGTAATTTTTATGCTAGAGCTAAGCTGATTGCTGTAGTATCAAGATAATTATTAGCCCAAGTGCACAATTTGGCTAAATAAAGCCTGATTTAAAGAAAAGTTTTTTTATATTTTAGAAAAATGCATGTAAATTTAAAAAATTACTAAAAAATACTTTTCTTTAAATCAGGCTTTATTTAGCCAAATTGTGCACTTAGGCTACTAATTATCTTGATACTACAGCAATCAGCTTAGCTCTAGCATAAAAATTACTCCGAGGAGCAAGGATAAAAAATTAACATGGTGAAGATACGTCAGTGTTGCCAACTACCGGTGCTACACCCAATGCCCTTAAATTATATAGTCAACTTTAAAAATTAATAACTCGAAAACTAGCTCGTTTTTGTATACCTGATATTTTACCTACTGATAGGGGATGTAGACGAGAACATTTTAATTTTTTTTTTCATAATTTTTATGAATGGTATTTTTTTAGCATTGGGCGCGGGGCCAGCTGATCCGTGTTATCTCTACCTTAAGTTCATTAAAGTATCCTTAAATCGCCTAAAACATTTTTTTTTCTTATTCTTAGGTATACAATGGAGTATCGTCCTCATTTTTTTTATTGCAGAAATGGATAGAGGGTGCAAAGTTATGTTACCATGAATTTTTTCAGATTTTTTTAAGACCTGGAAATATTTTTAAATAATTATTGAAAGTTCTGTAAGTTAAGTTGGCATCCCTGAATCCTTAATAAAAAGGATAGGACAGAGACGCCTATCTCCAGGGGGCGTGGCCGCACTTTCACTAATTATTTAAAAATAGTTCTAGGTTTAAAAAAAAATCTGAAAAAATTCAGAGTAGCATAATTTAGTACCCTAGCTTTATTTATTTCTGCAATAAAAAATTTTCATGTAGGTTGTCCATTAATTGCCCCGAAATGGAAACCAATCAATTCAATGAACACCGTTGGTACCATTGGTTCATTTGTGCAGCGATGTGAACCAGCAGAACTTGCGATTCTAGTGCAGCAAGACAGATAGGGTACAATGTAAAAGTGATTTTTTTGCATACAATATATTAGCTTGCATGTATATTATAACAGGAGAAAACTGTTATAATAAGTCATAAGTCAGCCCTATTAGAAAAAAGTCCATTGTATCAGTCAGCAAAGATTTATGATTATTTACCAGCATGTATTAGGAATATTGAAAGTGACAATATGTTTAAAGCCAAGCTTAAAAATGTACTCATAAGGAAAGAATTTTACTCTATTAAAATGTTTTTTTCAAATAAACTTTCGGAACTTTGCCTTAAAGAAATTTAGCATGATAGTGATTTTATGTGTTTTCTAAGTAAATATGACAATTGTTTTGTATGTACTTTTGTGTTAGTGGCTAGATTTTAATTTAATTGTATATGACGTGATCTATGTTGACTTGTACAACCAGTAATCGAAATAAAATTATTATTATTATTATTTTTTTTTTTTTTGAGACACTACTGGATTGCTCTGGTCATAGTCCAGGCGTGTATCGAAAAATCCCCATGTAAGTCGGAAAAAATTAGGGAGTTAATGAAACTTTTACAGTTTGTAGAACTTGGGTGTGTGAATGAAATGTCAAAAGTCCCAAGAAATTATCCTGGAGCTTTCGGCGCCATCTTGATGACAAGGTGGACTTGAGGTACCTTTGTTTGTATTTTTTTTTTCTGCGGTTCTAGTACAGTTAGAAGAAAGAAAAAAACGGAAACTTAAAGCTTAGGATATGCTTTATTACAATAAAATAAGAAATTTTATGATTTTCAGTTAAAAGTCTACTTAAATTAATTAATAATTAACTTTGGATTTTTTTTATCACAAACTTTCCTAAATTTAATGAATAATTTACAAAAATATGACAAAATGTTTCATCTAAAAGTTGTTCGTTCAATTGTTACGTTTAATTGAAGGGTATAATCATTACTCTGCGCTTATTAGGAGTCAAGTTAGAGCGATGAAAGTGAAGAAAAAAGAGGAGAATTCTTGGTGGCGTGCCGTGTTAGCCGTGTTATTGAAGGGCGCGCGCTATGCTGCCTGCATTGTAGCATATATATAGGATGGAGCGGCGGCAGGGAGATGCTTTTTTCATTCACTTGAAATTGTTAACTTTCAAACCTAAGATTTTATTATAAATATAAAGAAATAAATTATTTTACATATTTCTTTACATTCATAAATATTCTATATTATAAATAATAGCAGTAGGAAATCTTAGAATGGTACGGAGAGGGCAGATTCAAGTTCGCGCGTGGAGTTATATTTTATTTATTATCATTATTTGATAGTTTTATTTTGTGCATGATGTAATATAATTTTGAATGAATAGAAATCCTATTCAAAGCAGAGAGATTTTGAGCTTTTTAAATGCCTTAATTAAACAAATATGCATAATAACATTGTATAATATTAATAAATACGTAGAGTCGTGTCATATCTCTATCTCTATATAATGAAAAAGGTGGTCCGAAATATTCAAATTTTTTATAATATAATATTGCAACAAACATTATAATAATCTAATTGAAAGTACTCTATTACTTCAAATTTTATAAAATAGTTCTGGAACTAAACGCACACCTTTGCTTTGAGAAATAAATGCATATTTTTTTCATTAATACACAAGTGAATCTTATTTTAAATTTGCATGTGTGATGTATAGTATTTATGGAACTTTATATTGTGCAGCATTGTAAATATTTATGTATATTTTATGGTTTTACGGAGCTAGTTCAGTGGGCTATACGTCACAAAACACAGGATTGTCTCCCGCGGTATAGCCAATAAACAACAACAATGCAGCTAATAGCCTCCAATTTTTATTGCATCCCTCGTCTTGTTATACCTGAAAGGTAATGTAAACATTGACGCTCATGTCCATGAAAAATTTTTGACTTCAACAAAAATGAACTTTTCTAAAAACATGCATGATGATCTGCTATATCTTTGTATCCTGAACAAAGAATTTAAGTCATCAAAAATCTAAGCCCAAGAAGGCAGTACTCAGCAATTTCCGGTATTAATGACAACTACATAAAATAGATCACATTGAAATCACTGCCTCTATACTTTGATTCACAGTTGAAAAATAGTGCATGGGCGTTAATGGTGTATATACCATTGTAAAAAGTTATATTTCAGTCAAGAAAATATTACTGTACGTACGTACGACACGTTCGTTTCAAACGTACAGTACACATTATTTATTACAGGTCCCCTAATTGCGTATGAATCATTGCTTAACGACGTGGTGATCCACTGACTACATTCCATGCATAAAAACCATTAAGGGTAAGATAACGCCACCAATGTTAAAAAAAATTACTCACACGAAATTTATAAAAAAAATTTGAAATGTTCTCCTCTACACCCCCTATCGGAAGCTAAAATATCAGGTATACAAATACGATCTATTTTTTGAGTTATTAATTTTTAAAGTTGACTACTTTAACTTGGAGAAATGGAACTTTCATGTTAAATTAGTCAACTTTAAAAATTCATAACTCAAAAACTAGACCGAATTTATATACCTGCAATGATATTTTAGCTACTGATAGGGGGTTTAGAGGAGAATATTTTAATTTTTTTTTTTCATAATTTTTGTGTGAGGGACTTTTTTTAACATTGGTGGCGTTATCTTACCCTTAAGTAAAGGAAAATAATTTTATAGTGTTAGTTATATTCATGATTATAATGTATATACATGCATTTTATTATGTGTGGATATATAATTGTGCTAAAACTTCAGATTTGCTTGTGAACAAATAATATACATACATTTATGTTATTTAATTACTAATTTAAGCAATGTACAATTAGAATATAATATTACACTGTAAAATATATTATTATGCAAAGATTAATTTTTATTAAATAATTCGGACCACCATTTTCAATATATAGGGATATGAAACGAACGCTTAACATTATATAGTATTAATTAAAAAAAAAAAAAAAAAAAAAAACAGGAAAAAAAATATTATATTTATTATAGTTAATGATATTTAAAAATCTCAAGCAGATTTGCTATAAATAGAATTTCTTTACATTCAAAATTGTTATAAAGTTGATCCTGCACAAAATTATACTATCAAATAATAATAATAATAATCTTGACCCATCTTGATCCAATTGGGCCCGGTGCTGGCGCTTAACCACCCCAACTAGGTTGGGAGATAAAAAAACAAATAATAATAATAAATAAAATATAACTCCAGGCATTAACTAAATTTGTCCTCTCCGTACCATTCTAAGAGATTTTTCCTACTGCTATTATTTATAATAATGAATATTTATAAATGTAAAGAAATATGTAATATAACTTATTTCTCTATATTTATAATAAAATCTTAGGTTTAAAAGTTAACAATTTCAAGTGAATAAAAAAAGGATCTCCCTGCCGCCGCTCCATCCTATATGTAATATGTAATGCTACAATGCAGGCAGCAGAGCACGCGCCCTTCAATAACACGGCGCGCCACCAAGAATTCTCCTCTTTTTTCTTCACCTTCATCGCTCTAACTTGAGTTCTAATAAGCGCAGAGTAATGATTATACCCTTCAATTAAACGTAACAATTGAACGAACAACTTTTAGATGAAACATTTTGTCATATTTTTCTAAATTACTCATTATATTTAGGAAAGTTTGTGATAAAAAAAATCCAAAGTTAATTATTAATTAATTTAAGTAGACTTTTAACTGAAAATCATAAAATTTCTTATTTTATTGTAATAAAACATATCCTAAGCTTTAAGTTTCTGTTTTTTTCATTCTTCTAACTGTACTAGAACCGCAGAAAAAAAAAATACAAACAAAGGTACCTCAAGTCCACCTTGTCATCAAGATGGCGCCGAAAGCTCCAGGATAATTTCTTGGGACTTTTGACATTTCATTCACACACCCAAGTTCTACAAACTGTAAAAGTTTCATTAACTCCCTAATTTTTTCCGACTTAAAACTATTAGCGACTGGACTATCATAGGACAGACCCAGCAGTGCCTCGTTTTTTCCCCAACATTGCCCATTTGGAGTGCCAGACTTTCGGCCACGGTGAGACCCAGCCTCCACGGAATCACACCCGTAGGACCCGGGTCTATTACCCCGAGCATGACGTACGAATAGTGTCACCGCAGTGACCATCAGCCCCACCGCGACCGAGCTTTGCACCCTCTCCCCCGACCCACAATCCCCGTCCGCGAGCGCCGTTCACTGTTGTGTTCGGATATTAGCTTTGCTTCACCCACCCGTTTGGAGAGCCTCACCTTCAGACCGCTGCCTCACCGAAAATATCCATGAGGAGCGTTCGTCATACGAGTGTCAGACCTTGGGGACTACTTCCTGACTGCACGGGCCACTACGATATATTGGCACCACATCTCCCTGAGCCGGCCGGCTGGTCACCATACACGAAACATAGTTCCCCCCACACAGTGAATACACCACATAGCGCTCGCGCCCACCCCCCACCCACAAAACCCCACCCTACGCTGACACGGCTGCTCCTGACTTGCGTCAAGTAAGCCACCGTTCCGTCAGCCTGCCGCTCCCACTCTGCAGGTTTCCGGTGCACCAATAACCATCCACCCACAGGGTGGAGCACCCACCTCCACCAAAACCACCCTGATGGTAAGGTGGCCGATCCCACGGACCTCCCCGCCACTAGGTGAAGCCGGCAAACTGATCACGCCGGCCATCCGGGGACTCCTTCACGCAACCTCCGACAATTGCGCTAGGGACCGTTGCATTTATCCTCCCATAGTCTGCTGTTAAACTATGAGAGTCCCCAGCATTGCCGAGATTTTGCTGCCTCGCCAAAAGTCGGGACACCTGGACTTTGCAATTTTACTGTGCACTACAGAAAAATCGCAAAATTTAGAAAAAAATATTGCATTAAACCGGCAAGCCTCCTCTATAACTTAAAAAATATAACGGGCCGATTAATTGCAAGGCTAATTTGTTATAATTAAGGAAGTGACGCAACCTACCCAAAAAAATGACTTTTTCACAAGATGCCCGTCTTTGCGCTCTTGTATAAAATAGAGTTATGCAGGTAGCGCTTTCATTTATTTTTTTCCTAATAGCCAAATACTTCAAGATGTGAAATCAATTTTTAATTTAAAAAAATTAATTATTCCCTAATTACAATTAAACCAAACGCAAAATTAAACTCTAGTTTTGCAATTTTGAAGCTACACGCTCGAAAAAAATATCATTATACACAGAAAAAAAATTAAAAATTTTTGGTGGTCGTCGTAGGTACTCTGAGCTCCGCGGCAGCAGGGAGAGCTCAGGCTCCATGCATAACCGGTTAGTGGCTATGGACTGAGGGCTGTAATTAAACAACCCCCAGGTGGAGCCCCAAGGGCGCGGTCCCACGCGTCGCGTACTGAACTTTCCCCACACAATGCTTAGCATGAGTCAAGAACAGCCGGGTGCCCTAATTATTATTATTATTATTATCATTTTATTATTGTGTATTATTGTTATACTTGCTCATTAAGGGGAAATTGTCACGTTATTGTATTTTTTTTTTTACTGTCTATATTTTGGATTAATTGTTTGTATTCAATTGCAGGGAGTGATATTGTATTCAATTTTATATACTTCTTTTATTTTGTTTGTCTGCAGGATTATTTGTTATGTGTTTTATTGACGTATAACTTTCAACTTGTTTGTGGTTATAATATTCTTTATTATGACGTGATTATATTGTTGTACAATAAGAATGAAATTCATAATGGTGAATTTCATTCTTATAATACTAGAAATAGAGATAAAATAGTTTTAGAAATGCATAATTCGAGTTTATTAGAAAAAAGTTCCGCTTACCAGACTGCCAAAATTTATGACTTTTTACCAGCATGTCTCAGAGAAGTTGAAAATGAAAAATTATTTAAAGAAAAATTAAAAAATATTCTTATAAATAAGGAAATGTATTCTGTAAAAATGTACTTTTGTAATAAGTTGCCAGAAGATATACTGTCTAATGTGCTTTTTTAATTGATTGTATCTATTGTATTTCATATCTTGATAGTTTTATGAATTATTGTTACTTTGATGTGTTTTTATGTTATGTAATTTTATGTTATTATTAGGAATGACGTAATCCATGTTGTACCTGTACAGCCAGTTGATTGAATAAATGAATTGAATTGAAAAATTGAATTGAAAAGCCATAAAATTATCATGAATTATAATGAATCATAAAAAAATATGGTAGATAAATAAACAACACAATAGGTATACTACATAGCATAGAGCGCTCTGTACCTCAAATTAATAATTTTGAATCAAATCTGTGAGAAATGCGTGAAACGTGTTTTGCTCCAATTTTGCTTAAAAGTTGAAATAAAATCTTATTTCGGGTTTTGGTCAAACCGCATTGCGCAGAACTTATAGTTGTGCTCAAACGAAAATGAGCAAAAGCCGAAGTAAAAGTCTTCATTGGGTTTTGTTCTTTTCAATTTGAGAAAAAATAGTTTTGATCATCGCGCGGTTAAACAAAATCTTTGATTTCGGGTTTTGCTCACAGCTCGATGTTCAAAACTAGTTTTGTTCATTTTTTGGGGCTTTTACCCGAATTCGGTTTTTTTTTTGGGGGGGGGGGGGGGGCTTTTGTCCGAATTCGGCTTTTGGTGCATGTTAACATATTTCATATATCCAAAAACGAGAGTAATGTAGAACTGTTTTAAAATTGTTATTTAGCATTTTTTTTAAAGTGGAAATGAATATATCAATGCTAAATTTTAATCTGTTTTAGCTAGTCATTAATTGTTATGTTTTATCTGTTTTTTTTTTGTTTTAATGGCATGTTTTGCCCATGCATTTTCATGATCCCATGTTTGTGTATCTTGTAATTGGAATTTTTTAAAATATAGTCTTTAATTTTTAATTGATCGCTTTTTGTAGCCAAAGGGGCCAGGTGAGGCTCACTTACCACTGATTTGGACCACACTCCGTGCCCTCGAGTGGCGGCCCCTTTTTCGTGCGGCATACTTGTGGTGAGGACAAGTGGCTGCACCAAAGGTGAGCGCACGGAGACGGTAGGTCGAAACTGCGGCACAGCGAGAACCTGTGTGGGCATGTTTCCATGTATAGGGTGGTGTATTCATGTAATCAACATTATAATATTTATTTTCAACACAGAACTTGCAAAACTTTGAAAGACGGGAAATTATAACTATTGTTTAAATAAATCTTACGAGGATACGTCGTGCATGAGCTGCTGCATGGTAAACGACTGCAAATGAAATATTAAAATAATATAACTCCATTTTTATTTAGCTTATGGAGTTAGAGGTAAGTTAAGATATGGCAATTAACCTTCCCACCTCCCTACCAATTAAACCGAGGGCTGGATCCACCATGGTATTACAACTCACCCTTCTCCAAACTCCATGCGACACTGTTCATCCATTGAGAAGGAAGCGTTGACCAGCGAGCTGAGCAGAGTGGTGTCGGCGCCTCGCGGCTTTGTGCTCAGACATCCCCACTGCCTGTTCGCATTCAACGAGAAATTAAGGAATTATATTTTATGAGAAGAGTGAGGTGTGCTGACTCCCGTCAACAGCAATGGAAAACTTCAGTCAGCAATGAACACCTCCTAGCTACCTTCATAAATGTACAAACAAAATTAAGCGAAATCCAAATGCAGTTCGAAAAAATGCATGGAGAGCAAGCTAGATGGAAGGGAGCCGCAATTTTTCATTATAATGATTACGCATCCTATTATACAGGGTGCTACCCACTAAACAATTTTTTACTTTCGTGATCTTGCCAGAGTCGATTAACACAGGTGCCATGTTTTACTTCATCAACACATCAGTTAAATATTATTAATACTAACAGTTAGACAAAGAATAAAATATCTCACTAAATAAGCTTGCTATATTTATATAGTACGTAATAAAATAGAGGAAAGTTATAATTAAAGTTATTGATTCAATTATAACTTCACGGCTGATGATTAGTACATTGCTATAATTGTATATAATATAATTATATGTTAGTAAATAACTTTTTCGTGCAAAAGGGTATTCATATTGAATATATTTTTTATTTCACGTACTTTTCGGACTTTTACCTTTGCCGGTGTTCGAAGTAATCCTTCTGTATGTAGTATATGTTACGATGGTCACTTCAAGTGTTCATGCACGTCACTAACACTTGCATGTACTACACATATCA
This sequence comes from Siphlonurus alternatus, assembly GCA_949825025.1. Lineage (NCBI taxonomy): Eukaryota > Metazoa > Arthropoda > Insecta > Ephemeroptera > Siphlonuridae > Siphlonurus > Siphlonurus alternatus. The sequence continues at coordinate 20,865,696 of OX463788.1, read as the reverse complement.
CTATACGTTTCGAGAGTCAACCGCTCTCTTCCTCAGGTACTTATATAGTCTCAGATCACAAGGCCAAAATGACCAAAATGTGTCAATTGCCCTAAAATACCAACCAATCAATCAGTCTCAGATCACCTGAGGAAGAGAGCGGTTAAATCTCGAAACGTAGTGATATGTGTAGTGCATGCAAGTGTTAGTGACGTGCACGGTGCACGAAAATTAAGTGACCATCGCAACATACTAAGAAGGATTACTTCGAACACCGGCAAAGGTAGAAGTCCGAAAAGTGAAATAATAAAAATAATAATTAATATATGTATTATATGCATATTACATTGATCAATACATCTTTTTAGCTATATATAAAAATGTATTAATAAATGTATATATATATTATATTCATAACTTTGTTTTGCTATGGATGGTCACGCACAAAAAAAAAAATAAGTACTGCATGACAATAGTAGCAAGCTCAGTGTAATATATTATGGAACGCACAGAATGCACGCGCAAACAGCTTTAGTCACACAGTGGAGCCTCAGCAATTAATTTGTTTTCTAGCTTCGTAGTCGGAGGCGGGAGGCTGTACTTACTCGGCCTTGGAGTGAAACTCAGAACGAGAACATAGAGACCAGTGGAAGCGGTGAAAGGTTGCGGACACCATAGCGGCCATGACGGAACCACGTTGTGCCTCCATCGTGCAGTTGTTGCCCATCGCTAAGTCACCATCATGGCTCAATCCCAAACTGCACAATAAATTTTTAATGCCAGTCGCAATCAATATATCGTGCATATTATCACCATGCATTATTTCAATATTCATATAAAGTTTCATAATTTAAAAAGCACGATCTGAACTGTTATTTTCTATAGATGATTTTAAATAGCAAGAGAATGTATGAAAAACACTTCCAATTATTTTATTAAACTTCTAAACGAAAAATGCTGATAAAGGTAATGGTGATAATGGTGATAAAGGTGCGCATGATAATAATAGGATTCAAGTGAACAAATTATACAATCAAAAAGCAATAAAATGATTATGAATTATGAATTATACTTGCTTTGTCATGAATAATTTTTACTGTAGTAAAATAGCATTAGTAATTACACTAATTACGCGTATATACTGTATAATATAACAGGCTGTTAATATCATCTGTTATTTTATTTTATATTCTTTTATTATTATTCTCTATTATTCTGTAACTATTATATATAGTTTGTATGTCATGTGTTTTATGTGTTCTATTACAGTGTTAATTTATAATGAATATATATTTATAATACTATGTTGTATGTACACTTTTTGTGTTTAATAAAAGACTAATAATAATATAATGTACAGTGTAATGTAATATATACGAGCTTTCTCTCAACTTTTTTTTTTTTTTTTTTTTTTCGATTTGACCAATAGTCAAAATATATATATATGTGTATTTTTATAAATGAAGTGTTCTTATCTCATGAAAAATGATTAAATGATTATTATGATAACGTGTTTATAAAATGCGCAAAACTATATATAGTTTTGGCTAAACAAAAAAAAGTGAGCAAATGTTTAAATCGATTTTTTTTTAATTAATTAAACTATTTTTGGTTACTTCTGTTTAACCGAAAGTAGAATATCTTTTGTCTCAACGGGTTTTGTGTTTTTTTATTAAATTTTAACACTAGTTTTGATCAAATTTTAATGAAAAATAGATAAAATAATTGTTTATTTCTATATAGTTTAGTTAAATATATAATATATATCAAAATTCTAATATTGGGCACATATTTTGTACATTGTCTGAATTATTAGGGCCTGAGGTAAATATGCATATAATATGGGAGCTTTAATTTAAAAGCAGTGTTTCATTCTTTTTTTTTTTTTTTTTTTGTAAATTTGAGAGCTGTTGGAAACTTACACGTGTCCGAGCTCATGTGCGATGATGAAAGCACTAGTGAGGCCCTCATCCCTGTTGAGAGTGCAGCTGCGTGCAGGGTCACATACTCCCGAAACAGGTGCGTATCCCGATGGTCCGCCAAGGTCTACCCTTGTGAGCCATACCGCCGCATCACGCTGCAGACCTGATGCCAGAGGAGGCGAATCGTTCTGAGCCTCCACCTCGTTCCACCGGTTTACGCTCTCCAGCGAGGCTTTTGAACTGCCCTCCACCACCTACAAAGACGTTCACCAACATTGCATGGTACATAACAGTAAAAATAGTCTTACCTGGAACTATATATTATATTATATTATATTATATTATATTATATTATATTATATTATATTATATTATATTATATTATATTATATTATATTATATTATATTATATTATATTATATTATATTATATTATATTATATTATATTATATTATATTATATTATATTATATTATATTATATTATATTATATTATATTATATTATATTATATTATATTATATTATATTATATTATATTATATTATATTATATTATATTGATGAAAAAAGCATACACAAACATTGTGTTTAATTCTTGATTAAACACATTTTCACTTCACTAGCATTTACTAGGCCAACAGGGTTGTTTTGATCCAATAATTGTAACGTAATGGAGTATTGACCTATTTTTTTTTATTGCTGAAATGGATAGAGGATGAAAAGTTATGCTACCCTGATTTTTTTCAGATTTTTTAGATCCCGGGAAGTATTTTTTAAAAAAAGGACTTTAAATAATTTTTTAAAAATAGTTCCCGGGCTCTAAAAATTTTGAAAAAAATCAGGGTAGCATAACTTTGCACCTTCTATCCATTTCTGCAATAAAAAAAAATTGAGGTCGATACTCCATTGATTCCAAGGTGCCTTTTCCGTCATCGGTGGGCATTAAATGCAGCATTAGACAAATCCATATATTCGAAACAAAATGAATATTTGGATTTATATGATTTTAATTATATAATATAGACATCACCGATATTTTATGGTCAATAATAAAAAAGTCATCTGATACCTTTTCTTCTTGGACTATCTAATTATAAGCAGTAATAAAATGTAATTATACAGTGTAGTATTGTTAGTATAAAGACACACTACAATAGGACATTTAATGAAGTCTAAAGAAGAGACCTAGAAAAATTTTATAGTGCCTCATATTTTGGTAAATAAATTTTCAACATTTTATATCATACATTACTACGATGATCGGCAATATATAAAAAGGTATAAATCCCACAGCTAACGACGTAGAACTGTACGAAACGTAATGTAATTAAATTATAAGTAAAATATATTTTAATTAATTTCCATACCAGTTAATTTTTTTCTAAATATCAATGAATTTTTTATGATTTTTTTTTATGAAAAGATAAAGAATAATTAATATTCATGTACCATATTTGTTTTATATAATGTGAGTTATCATATTATTATGCTGTGTAAATTTTAAAACTCTTATTGCCAAGTATTGTATTAACTATAATTATAATCGAAATAAAGAAACGAAAGCGAAAACAAAGTTTAACGCAAAAACCCAAATTAAAAGAAGAATAATCATACATACCTTACAATCCTCTTCATCTTCCAAAAAGAGAAGCTTCACGATCGCGAGTCTCAGATTCGAATCCAAAGATGGGTCTTTGTAAACTGCACTTACCTAAAAAAAATGATACTCAATTGATTTAATCTTAATCCAACCAACATATTCAGCTTCCTTTTTCTGACAAGAAAAAAAGGGGGAGGAAAAATAAGAACATTAAGTTTCTATTAATTACTAATATAATATACAATAAAGTGTTATTCTGAGTGTATAATATTTTGAATACAGCATATTTTAGAATGCAATATATAAAAATAGTTATTTAAATAAACTGTAAGCTCTTAGGGGTGCATCCTTGTAAAAAAAAAATTAAATAACTATCACTTTTATAGCGATAAAATATTAATTAGTAATACAGTATTGAAATCAGCATAATATTATCATGCTTTCAAAGACTGCTCACAAGCAATTGTATTACGTCCTGCATTTTTTTAAGAAAAAACAAAAAAAAATAGTGATAAAAATATTACTTCCAGTTCAAAAAACAAATACATACACTCGAACCAAAGAATGTGAAGCTGAAGTGAATTTCCTTTCTTCGCAATTTTTAGATTTATTAGCAGCATAAGTAAGCATTTTCCCTCCAATTCTCCAACTTTTGTATATTAACATTGACGATGTTGATGAATTATATATCCTCCCCCCTCCCCCTCTTTCATCTTTCCACTGCATTTTAATTAATTTTGTAAACATTGCCTTGATTTTCCCCGTCACCATGCATTTATATTATCGAATATAGTCAAGATGCCAACTTGCAAGTTAGATAAACTGAAATAAATTTTTATTTGAAAGTTGAAAATATTTGAGGTAACTGCTCCGTAACAAAAGTGGTGTCAAAAGGTCGCGTTACTCACAATGTTCATGAGGGAGAGAACGTAGAGTTGTACTTGGTCGCGGCCATGGAAGCCGATCACCGAGTGGTCCACTGTGAGTGCCAGCTTGAGCCAGCGTGGTGGCTGCGATTTGGAAGCTACTGGTCTGTTTGCACCACGTGATTCTGCACACCAACTCACAATTTTACTCCACTCATTGCCGGAATCACGCGTAGAAAATGATTATAATTATATTCCCAGAATTGTTTACGATTTACGATATTATTGTAGTATATTGCTTAATTGTTATTGCATGGTTCTATATTTATAATCCCAGTATATTTATATACACCTCAAAAACTGGGCTATAATCCTCGCTGAAATATTGCAATTGTCACTTCACTTGCAATTTTCCTTTTCTAATATAACGATTGGAGATGTCTTCCAATATTTTTTTTTATATTTTTTTCTAAACGGGAAGGTATCAAAACAAATTATATATTTATTTAATATATTTCCCTCGTGTTACATAATAGGCGATATTATCTACAGAACAAAGCGACAACAATTAGTTAAGTAAATTATTTACGTTAAGTATAGCATTTCTTTCAACAATTGAATATAAATATTTCCTAAACAAAGAAGCACCACCTGCTTTATGACTGAATATAGTAAAAAGTGTAAAAACCAATTTGCAAATCAGCAATTGAACCAATATTACAAAATAAATATACTACAGGAGATAATGTACTTGAGAAATGTGACTTGTAATATAATTTTTTACCCCCACAGTAAAAACTGTGATATAAGCAAGTTATATCCAAGCAGTAAGATGAAAATATTAATGATGAATTCAATTATTAAGCTGATACAATATCCTATAATATATTAAATAAACTACTGTACGAATATAAAAATAATAAAATTATATTTATAATATTAAATTTATATATTTTAATTTTTAATACATATATAGTCATAGCATTACCAAAGAATTTGATTTTTATCTTTGGCATTACTGACCTGCTTAAATCATTACTAGCATACTACTGTATCATGCACATACAATTTAACATGCGTAGTTATATAAAAGGATTGAAAGCTGACCCTTGCTGACCTGCGACTACTTCCTGCTCCCAAAGTTTGTCAAGTGCGTAGCCCAACTCCTCTAGATAAGGCGTGGCAGTCGGGCGCAGTGGCTCAGGCGGTACCCCAGAGCCCAAATCGTCCTCGTGACTGACCTCAACAGGACCACCAGATGACTCGTCCAGAGACGCGTTCTCATAGTCATCCAGGAACGAGAGCTGAGTAACGTTGGCGCGGTACGCCAGACGCCTCGTCCTGCGTCATAATTATGAGCGGTCGGTCACCTTCACTATAACTGGATTTATTAGAGGAGGGATACACGTTAATATTTGCACAGCTGACAATATATATATATATATATATATATATATATATATATATATATAGCATTAAATTTATCTTACGTTTCCATGAAATTTATTTGAATCTCTTATGAAAAAAAGACTTAAAATTAGTCTAAAATTTTATGAATAAGTTTTCTGATTCTCACTCCTCTCTCAGTATGATTTCAGTAAAAAAAATCTAGATATAAACAATATTGGATTAAATTCATGAAATTTAATCCAATGTGAACTCTAGAAACGCTACTGCACTTCTTTTTTGTGACTTGCATGGAAAATGCTTTTGTCACTGTAATTTTATATGAAATTTTCCCATCAAATCTACAAATAGACATGACTGCAAGGTGTTAGCTTAAAACTCCTTTGAGTCTTATTTTGAGAATTTATATCAATATGTAGCTGGGCCAATTGTTAATCGTTATAAAAAGGTTAATAAAATTTGGGGTTCCCCAAAGGAAGTTTATTGGTACCGACGGGGGCGTAAAAAACTTCCAAATTGCATTCTTCTTGAAATTTTTAGTTACAGAATTTATGAGTCAACGGATCTGCGAGTCTCCTCGTCGATCTGACCCAGGGTCGGTCTGGCCAGGGCCACTAGGCCGCAAATGCGGCCCGGGCCTCGGCCGTGGCGGGCCCCCCCGGGCCTGTGCAAAAAAAAAAAAAAAAAAGAAAAATGTATATATAAAATTAGAAAAAGTGGAAAAAAATAATGTCGAAGTTCCTAAGAATGTAAATATATAATTAAGTTGTTTTGCCGGTATTTAATAATTTTCCACTGTATTTTTTATTAAAAGTTATTTTTTACATACTAAATATTTTATTTTATTTATTCGAACAACTTCTGTGGGCCCTGCGCGCGCGCATGACAGCGGCCGGGGATGACAGAGAGATGACTTATTTTTTCTCAATAACGCATTCATAGGTATCGTAAAGTTTTTATGACTGTCCCTCTGCACACATATTGTATATAAATGAAATCTATTACGTATAAAGTGAGAGACTGCATGCTGTGATTTGTGCTACAGATTTGCATGTATACACAACAATCAATTACATTAAATTTGAAAAAGCCAAAAAACATAAATCAGGTAACAAAAACCACGTGACTCAAAAAAGTTCATGTTTTTTTAATAAAAAATAAAATAAAATAATTTCAATGCAAAATTTAATTTAAAAAAAGCCACGCCCCTTTTTCCAAAAAAAATTCGACTCCGGCGGGGTTCATTCCCCCCCCCCCCCCCCCCCCGCTGCGCGACCGGGCCCTTCGGGCCCACTCGCGACCCGGGCCTTTTGCTCCCAGGCCGACCCTGATCTGACCGACTCTTATCTCTCTGGGACACAAAATAGGTCACGCTGCTGCTGATCGATGTGATATTCTTCCAAACACAACATATCTATTATTTATATGTTATGGAAAATCGTCTATGTGGTATTATTTATTTTAATTAAAGAAAAGGATATAGGCAACTCGTAAAAATATAAATAATCGAAAGGTGATAAATGCTATATTCAGAGGGTAGCAGAAAGAAAAAGATAGCCAGAATTGCGCAGTTTAATTTGGCCGGTCCACAGCATACTTGATTGTTATTGAAACGTTTTCTTGTAGACAAAGAGATAATTAACAAATTTTGATAATTATCTCTTTGCCTGTAAGTTTTAATAACAATCAAGCAATTTTTAGACCGCGGCCACATTAAACCGCCCAATTTTGACTATATCTTTCTTTCTATGACTCCTCTCTGAATCAGGCGCGGATCCAGGGAGTGGGCTGGGGGGGCTGCAGCCCCCCCCCCCCACCGAAATTTTGGATTTAACATGGGCAATATAGGCATTTCCCCCACTCCAAATTTTTTTTTTAACATTGGCCTTATGGAGGCAGCCCCTCCCGAATTTTTTTTCTGGATCCGCGCCTGCTCTGAGTATAGCATTTATCACCTTTCGATAATTCGTATTTTTACGGGTCCTTTTCTTTAATTAAAATAAACATAACATACCATAAAATACATTTAAAATTTAGAAGTTCTTTGCGCTTCCGTCAGTACCTCTTTGATTTAATTTCTATATTAATGGTATTTTTACAAAATTAAAACTGAGAGGCAACTTTTTACTGTTTGCTGTTGAAATTTGTCAGACCATTTAAATTTGAAGCAAAGTTTTTAAATTTTAGTCATTTTTGATTACTTTGTAATGGACAACCTATACATGGAATTTTTTATTGCAGAAACAAATAGAAGTTACCAAATTGTGCTACTCCGATTATTTTCAGATTTTTATGAATCCGGGAATTATTATTTTTTTAAAAAATTATTAAAAGTAGGCCACGCCATCTTGTAGGCGTTTAGTCCTTATCCTCCATTGCAGGGGATGTGGCCGCACTTTCAATAATTTTTTAAAAATAGTTCCAGTGCTCAGAAAAATTTGAACATTTTCAGAGTAACAGAACTTGGTATTCACTTCTGCAACACAAAAAAGTAATGTATATAGGTTGTGTATTCTAACGATCTCCATAGAGAGTTAGAGTGTAAACTCCTGGGGTTTTAATGTTAAATTAATTAATAAGTGCTTTATGCTGTTTCTGAGTAAAACAGAGTATCGACCTCAAAAAAATTTATTGCAAAAATGAATAGGAGGGTTCAAAGTTATGCCACTCTGACTTTTTTTCCAGATTTTTAGAGTCTGTGAAGTATTGCTAAAAAGTTTTGCCGAGGTCGAGTTTGAACCCACGCTCCATTTAGTCCACCCTATCTTTTTTATTAAGAGAGGCGTCACTCATCTCTCCGTACATTGAATAATCTTTAAAAATAGTTTCTGGACTAAAAAAAATCTGAAAAAAATCAGAGTAGCACAACTTTGCACCTTCTCTCCATTTTTGCAATAAAAAATTTTAAGGTCGATACTCCAAATTATCATTTTTTTATTATTTAGCCAGTAAAGTAACATCGGGTGTAATAACTTGAGTCCTCTATAATGCAATAGATATTTATTTCAAGTCCGTATAAAAGGACTCTAAAAACATTGTAATCGACTGCATAACAAATTAGATAAAATGTCCACATATTTATAGATATAGCTATATAATTTTCCCCCCGAGTTAAGGCAATTTGTTAAGCAACTAAACAGAGCGGGTTACATAAGCAAAAGGGGAGAGCAGTGAGTCTTACACCGTTTGAACTATTTTCCCGTATTACCTCACGGTATACAATGGGGAAGTGTACTAATTTTCAAATACCACTTAAACATCACAGCGTCGTTTGTTTTCCGTTCATACGATGATTTGTTGATTTCTAGGAATTTTTTAACGATCAAAGCAAGAAATCTGTTTATAAAACGCTCGATAATGATTATGATATATGTCAATTTCCTGTATCGTACGTAAACAAGTATTTACCTTTGTTCCACATAGCCTCAAGCTACCCACGTAAGTTTGTTGATGCAAGAAAGTGACATCTTATAGTAAGCGTGTCTTATCGGGCGTTTAAAAAACAGATTTCCCGCTTTGATTTTCAAACTGGGAAAGGGGGATGGGGTCATCAGGAAAAAAATTAAAATGGGTGAGAGAAATAAACGCGCGTATATATAAATAATATATATTATATAATTTCCAAAATTTCAAGGTGTGCTCATGAGCCTCCCGTCCTACAACTTCGCCCGCTGTGCTTGATTATGCAGTGTCTAACGCATTTTGTGACGTTGTTCGGGTGACTCACCTGGAAATTACTGGCACAGTGATTTGGTCGTGCCCGAGATCGATGGGTTTCGTGTGTGCACGGTAGAGCACATGCTGCTGCTGCTTTCCATCCTCCCCCGCCCTCAAAGGTTCGATGAATATAGGTTCTTGATTGTCAGGGCTTATAAGAAGGCCAGAGACCAAGGAGCCGCAACTTACTAACGAAGCAGATGACCCATTCTTACCAGACACCACGCCCGACAAAAACAAACAGTCACCCACCCCTTCAGAGAATCGACGAATTCTATTTTTACTTCTCCATTCAATATTACTAATTAGCATGTTATTGTTAGTCTTTAATATCAATTTAATTTCACTGTTCGAGTCTGTAATAGCACTTTGAATATGCATAGTTTGATAAGTGTTTCCATCACGCTTGACACGGTGCTTACTCACAAATACGTTTGCGATGTCTAAAACTTCAGCGTTTTCAATAGTGACATTTTCCTGAAACATTAATTAGGGAGCAAAGTATAGTTTCTGATATATTAATTAATAAACAACTTGACTTCATAATATATTTAAAGCAAATTAGGTATTTGACAAAAATATTGATTTATTCTAAATCACTACACGCTTGCATCATGATAGTTACGTAGTTATTAACTATACAGTACAGACTATTCCATATCTCATGTGTCACTTTTGATTTTGAATAAAAAATTAAATTTTTATGATATAAACATGATTTTTTGCACAGATATGCACAAAGGTTCGGGTAATTGTATGACATGGGTTTTAACTAGCCAGTTATAATATTTCATCCCCAAAATGGGGGAAAATATAAAGAGGATAACACGTACCTTTTATAGAAAATCAATGTGACCTTTTTAAAAAAGGTTTTGATGTCATTTTGAAAATTTCAGTACCTGCAGATTTCAAAACTGATATTATTTTTGGCCCTGACCCACCCTTAATGAAAGTAGTCACCTAACACTGTTAAAAAATAAAAAAATAAGACAACTCTGACAACGCCATCGTGTTGCAGATAAAATTGTAACCTAGAAACAACGTTTGATTTTTTTTTAATCGGATAATTAAGGGGTAGAAAAACCCATCCCAAAATGCGAAAAACCTCACTTTGTTCCACTGAAAAAATAAAAAAAATAATAAATTAAATAATAAGATTTTACGTGCAACACGATGGCGTTATCAGAATCGTCTCATATTCATTTTTTAACGGTGGTAGGGGCTTATTTTCAATATTGGTGGGTCAGGGACAAAAAATAATATCAGTTTTGAAATTTGCAGGGTCGATTACCAAAATACTGAAATTTTCAAGATGATATCAATTTTTTTTTAAAAAGGTCACATTGATTTTCTATAAAAGGTGTTTTTCTCTTTACATTTTCCCGGGGGGGGGGGGAAGAAATAATGTATCTGGCTAATTAAAACCTGTCATTCAATTACCCGGACCTTTGTGCATATACCTGTGCAAAAAATCATGTTGATATAGTCTGTATCTCGTATTACTTATATATTATATGTATATTCACTCTATATTTATATTATATAATATAAGCAGTGACGAATCTTTGGGATAGATGCGGGGGATTGACTCTTCCCCCCTCTCCTGTTAATATAAAGCTGGTCGCCCTTGACGGCCTTGACACTACAGGAAAAAATAATAATAGGGATAACACACATGTATTGTACACATATTGATAAATTAGTGTAGTGTGACTTTTATAGTCAGGGTATGAATAAGCAAAACTTTTTGATTTTTTTTTCCTGTGTACATATAATATTGTGTGCATGAGTCAAGCAAGTTTGTTTATAATGAAATAATACAGTTTGTGAAAGTCTAGGCATACGATATTGACGTCATAAAGACAGGTATGGACATCTGGTGGATTTTACCTGGGTGATTCTAAAAGTGTCATTGTTTTGATATCTGAGCTTTGCTACTGGCTAAAGTACACGTGTAGTTGAGTCATACTGATTCTATAGAGGCTGTTTTCAATGCCATCTATTGGTACTTTATGAGGTCAATTTTGTTCAACATTGAAACTGGAATACATTTTCTGTTGCACAAAACAAAACTTTTGAATTCCTCTTTTTTTTTCTTTTTTTTTTATCTTTCTCCTTCATTTAGCAATACGTTAATTAATTAATATACAGGGTGACCCAAAGATCTTTAGATTTTTCAAACCCGAATAGCAACTGTTAAGTATTTTTTAATGTTCACTTTATACACATCAAATTAAAGCTCTGAATTTAACATTTTCAAAAATGTGAACAGATTATTTTGTTTTAAATGTGATTTTCCTTTTTTACCCGTTAGAAAGCAAAATGGTCACTTTTTTCGGAATCACGACTGCTCCTCTGCACCTAAAAATTGATTGCATCAATTCTTATGCTTGTTGATTTTTTTTTTCAATGCAAATGCAACAAGGCCTCTCTAAGTGGGCTCCGTTGGTGGCTCAGCAAACATCCAGTCCCTCCTCGAACTCACGCCACACATTGCGCAGCATTGGCAGGCATGGTGGACTGGATCGTAGCGGTGATGCCTTGCTTTAGCTCCAACGAGTCTCACACTGGAATTTTGAATACGTTGTCCTTCGCATAGACCCGTAGGAAAAATTCTGAGGGAGTGAAGTCAGGGAACCTGGGGACCCATGTTGTGGGACCCCAGGTCGATCCATATGCCTATAATGGGAACGCCTCGTCCAAAAAACGATGCACGAAAAAGTGCAAAAAGCTCCCATTTTGCATTCTAATGGGTAAAAAGGAACATCACCTTTCAGATTTTTTTTTCTCTTCACATGTTTGAAAATGTTAATTTCAGAGCTTTAATTTGATGTATATAAAGTGAACATTAGAATATACCAAACGGTTGCTATTATATAGGGTTTGGAAAGTCTAAAGATCTTTGGGACACCCTGCATATTATGTGCTGCTCGTTATTTACGACTAGATTGTCGTGCATCATGTATTATATTTTTGATTCAGCTATATATTATTATAATAATTATATAAAATTATGATTTCCTCGTGTGTATATCACGTATTTCTTTTATCAGCGTATGATATATTACCTTTCCATTTCTTCATGTCTCCACTGTGAATTCAGTGAATCTATAATAATTATATTAGGTTGGTTCGGGTACATACGAGGTAATGGAGTATCGACCTCAATTTTTTTTAATTGCAGAAATGGGTAGAGCGTACAGGCGCTACCCTGATTTTTTTCAGATTTTTTAGAGCCCGGGACCTATTTTTAAAAAATTATTGAAAGTCCTTTTTGTGACGTCACGAGGCGGCAAGTCCTATCTTTTTCTTAAGGAACGGCGTCTCGTGACGTCACAAAAAGAACTTTGAACAATTTTTTAAAAATAGTTCCCGAGCTTTAAAAAATCTGAAAAAAATCAGGATAGCATAACTTTGCACGCTCTATCCATTTGGGGCACAGATCCTTGGGATCTGCAATAAAAAAAATTGAGGTCGATACTCTACTGGCAACATGCTTTGTGTAGAATAGCTCACCCTTATTCCTATTACGTGCCCCAAAAGCAGCAGGTACAGGCAGAGACACACAGTGGAATGAGACATTGTCCAGTCTCAAAAGATTTGCGCTCTCGCTCGCGAGGCTACAAGCGAGGCGAGGCGGTGAGCTCGTCTGACAGTCTGGCACAGTGAGACACTGACCAGCAAAGCCGTCGCTGCTCTTCGCAACTCGATCACGCTGGCAGCAAAAACCAGGGACTAGTCTTGCTATAGATGCCTTAACAAAGCTCTTCATTCATTACGCGACCTCGCGCTTATTAAAGACCACCGTTGCATCATTTTGGGAGAATAATAAAAAAAAATATGTAATTTATGCAGCGATATATACATTTTTTTAAATATATTTAATATATTATTCATATGTGTATCAGATTATTACATTGATAAATTGCTCATAAACATTTAAAACTGAAGCAATTAATTGAAAAAAAAATATAGGAATTTTCGTTGCAGGAAATAAAATAATTTGATTATATACGATGTTTGAGAAATATTTTTTATAGTCAGCATAGTGAACATTTAATAGTGAATCGAATTAATTAAACTCAAATTAATTAAAGCATTATATAAATTATATCGATGTTCGTATAACCGTATAATATAATATATGTATTATACAATGTATTTATATATTATATATGACATCCGAAATAAAAATCACAGTTTACGCAAGTATTTTCACTTGCATTGCAATATTGATCTATATTTTTAAATAATTGTAACGTGTTGCACTTAAATGATGAAAGCATTTTCCGAATGTTATTAATGAGGAAACTCGTTACGAGAAAACCAGAGTGGCATAATATATATAATATAATTATATATATAATATTATGTTAATTGGCATCCGGAAGCGAATTCGCTTCGGACGCGAAATTTTTTATCCCAAAACGCGTTGGGATCATTAAAAAATTCCAAGAAGCGAAATTCACGTTCGGAGCATCACGATTTTGGCCCCAACGCGTTGGGCACCTCGGCAAAATTTACAACGTGTTCGGATCAAAATAATTTCATCACAACGCGTTCGGAACATACGAACATCATTACAAAACACGTTGTGGACAATATGATATGCGCCCGACGTGTTGGGAACAAAATTACAATGATTTTAATGACGCGAAATTCTCAAGTATTCAAATATGAAAGGAAGCAGCTAGGATATGTCGAATCTGATGCTGGTATTGCCGGTCAACATTAAAATTACCGACGCACGAAATACTATCGTATTATGATATTATATAGTTAATACTAAATACCAATGTCAGTAAAAGTAACCACAAGCTAGAATTATCATATAAATAATAAAACAGTCCTTACCTACTTTATACCTTCTAAAAGATCAAGTTGTTGATTATTTTATACTTTTTATATATTATAGAGTATTCGAGAAAATAAATATTTTTTTAATTTTATTTTTGTATGTTTTTTCTATATTATATATATTGTAAATAAGAGAAAATTTTAAGAAATACTGACATGATTATTGATGTCTGTGACCTCTGTAATTTAATTGGTATGCATTATACTCGTAATGTCGTTGATAACAGTTGAATTTAAGAAATTAAATTAACATAACAAAGATCAAGCCCACGTAATAAACTTACCTTGGGTCAAGCGATTTCTTTTATACTTCTTAATTATACGAGTCCGCCATAAACTGTGCTATCACGAGTTTGCAATATTAATTGATATATTAATTATTAAGGGTAAGATAACGCCACCGCATGTTAAAAAAAATCCCTCACAAAAATTTTGAAAAAAATTTAAAATGTTCTCCTCTATACCCCCTATCAGTACCTAAAATATCAGGTATACAAATACGATCTAGTTTTTGAGTTATAAAATTTTAAAGTTGACTACTTTAACATGGAGAAATGAAACTCCCATGTTAAATTGGTCAACTTTAAAAATTCATAACTCAAAAACTAGATCGTATTTGTATACCTGATATTTTAGCTACTGATAGGGGGTGTAGAGGAGAACATTTTAAATTTTTTTCAGAATTTTTGTGAGAGGGATTTTTTTTTAACATTGGTGGCGTTACCTTACCCTTAAAATAATTTTAGTATGTATATATATAAATATATTATATGCAATGATGTATAGGCTCCTTATAGCGCGCCTGTAACATTCACCCATTTGGGTTATTAATATATATATATATATATAATATATATTATTAATATAATCGGAAAAAAAAACAATAATGGCAAACAAAACATATGTTTTGTTTTTGCCATTATTGATTTTTTCCCCCCGATCCCTACAATTACAATTGTAATTCATCCCAAATAAAATTAACAATTATTATTATAGTATATATATATAGAGTTAAGAAAATACTTCTCATTGTCTTCTATCTTACTTTAAAATTTTGTTATTATTATTTTTTTTATAGATCTCTATATACTCTAAATTCATGAGTGTCGTGTATATCATGGCTGCATTGAAATAAGCAATTTCATATATTTACGTGTGTAGCAAAATTATGCTTGTGGTATTTTATATATGCCTAATTATCTTCTCTACTTGTTAATTATAATGCAAAATTTTAGCCTTTCTCGAATCTGCATGGTCCTGTATTATAAATATATATATAGAAACAATTAATTTAATTTCATTTAGTATTTGTTGTTGTTTTTAAATTAACTTCAGTCCATTAGGTTAACAACTTTAAAGTTGCTGTTTTTGATAGGTCAAATTTTAATCTTACATAGATTCCTTCATTTTTAACAATTAAGTTATTGCATGGTTATATATGCAGTATATTTTGCAAAAACTTACAAGAGTTTAACATAAAAACCACTGGCCAGTAATATTTTGTACATGAATTTGTTACTTTTTTTTTATTTTTACCCCTGCGACTCTTTAATAGAGAATTCGTTAAAGGTTTAATTCTGAAAAAAATTTAAAATTAGTGAACTGTAGATAATTATATTATATATACTGCAATATTATTATATAACCTGACTGTGTGAGTTGTAGAATTCAGAGGCTATATCATCATACACAAGTTTAATCTAATAAGGGTAATAATAAGTAATTAATGTAACCATATAGTCTTATAAATGTACGCAATCATACAACATCTATATATGCATGGCATTCTATATGCTATTTAATTGGTGAACCACTGCTTTGGGATGCATGCAAAGTTTCTCCAACAATTAACTATTGTAACCCGGCCATATTATTATAAATATATGCATTAATTACAACAGAAAATAATTGAATCATTAACATTTGCTTGTCAACATTTCAATTGCAACATTAATAGCTCGATCGACTGGTGTGTAAATCGCGTCTATTATTTTGCATTTTGTACAATTTTATTATTTATAAATTTAAATTTACAGTAGAAAAGCAAATAGATAGATACAATAATATATATATATATATATATATATATATATATATATATATATATATATATACAGTATATATATATTATGTACGAGTCTTTTTCATTCAAAATTAAATAAAATATACATCGTCGTTTTAGAATATATGTGTCACATAAACCATTGCATGAAGTTTTGATGCAGCTTTATAGACCCTACATATATGTACGTGAAGCGGCAAAGGTCAATAATTGCATCAAAACCTCGTGGTTTATATTATATACAACACATATTGTGAGGCGACGACATAATATAATTATTCACGCCAAAAAATTAATTCTTCTTTATATTTTCTTTATATGAAACTGCTTATTTCAATGTGTGTAATACACATGAAAATGGATTTTAGTATAATATTTATAAAAAAATGATAATTTTAAACATATGATTAACATTATCATGTTAGCAAATGTACCCGATGGGGGTGTTAAATTTGTCAATATGCAGGCTTTATGGGTGATATCATGAAAGACGTTTGGGATCAAAGCATGAGTGATAAAAAAACAAGATGTAAGATCGCCTGATCTTCACTCCACAAATTCAATACACATCTTACGAAGTAACAATTAAGACAAATTTAATGCCGGCCCCCTTAATTAGTGTACAAATTTGATTTTATTGCAATTAAGTTTGCCAATACTTATTTTATACTGTTTGAGAGAAAATAGAAGAAAAAAAATTAATTTTATTCATTTAGCTGTGAAATTTCATACTACAACCTAAGGAAATTTAAACTGGAATACAACAAAACAAAATGACATTGAATAATTTTAAATAATTATATAATTAATTTAATTCCTTGTTGTTTTTAAAATAACCCAATTTTAAGGAGAAAAAAAACACATAAAGGTTGGTATGTATTATTAAAGAAAAGGACAGGAATAAAACCAGCAAGACCTTACCGACTGAAAAAGTCACAGTAGGGGTAAATCTTGTTGGTCACAGGTTCACATCAAAAATTATTTATTATTCTATCAAGATGTTTCACATCGTGGAGATGCTTCATTGATTGCAAGTAGAGATTGACTGCTTATAATATATATAATTAACGTATGCAATTCAATTAAAATATAGCAATATAGAGTTTAGTTAAATGGTAATTAACGTATTAAAGTACCAATGCAGAAGTTAAACAGCGAGGATGATGGCAATTATAAATGTTCACAATTTGTGTACATCAGTTAGTACCAGTGGGGGACTTCAATTTCTCTTGTTGTTTGCATCATATTATCATATATTGGCTGAATTGGCAACAATGTGTATTGTATTTGTGAAGTAAGGTATGTCAGGCTATGACACCTCTTGCTTTTAATTTGATCACTTATACTTTTATGCAAAACATCTCTCATGACATCACCCATAAGGCATACAAGTATAGACAAATTTAAGTCTCCCGTCCCGTCGGTACACAATCAACCCCCTCCCCCAATAAAAACAAAAAACATATGCTTTTATCAAATCATAAGCATTTTTTTATGAGATGTATGTAAATGTTTTTATCTTGCCTGAATACATTGGATGGGTGTACAGTTAATCCATCAGTAATTGATCGGAATTGGTAAAAAAAATACATGTAACTATATAATTTAGAAATAAATACAGCGCAAGACTCAACTAACCCCTTGAATAACATTAAAAAAATCACATGCTTTCATATTTCATATGATTGAATTGTTCAAAATGAAGAACATAATGAGGTAATAATAATTTATTTGAGAAAATTTAAAGAAAATTTATAAATACTGTAGTGCACCATGGTCAATGCAAAGGTGCTTGCTAAGTCTGTCTTTAGAGGCTTCAAGTGTTCCCCGGCGGGAAAATTTTCTCCATAAGCCACCATGTTACAAAATTTGAATGTTTTCTCAGTAAATATTAAAGTTATTAATTTGAAACCATTTCCTACCCCCCCCCCCATTTAGAGGTCTTCTGATAATGAATCAAGAACTTATTTGCCTCTAAAAAATTTCTTTAATACCAAAAAAGCGATTTCAAGTTTTTTTTTACATAGGTTTGGATGGGACGGTGGGAACACCGCAAAATCAGCTGACTTGAAGCCTCTATAGCCTACAGCCTTTCAAAGCGAGAGTTTACGTCTGAAATGTTTTTTTTTTTTGTAGGGATAAGGTGGGGAACGGATGATGGCCACGGCCTGTTACGCGTTCCAGCATTTGCTGAGGTGAGACTGAGGGAACCGTGGAACACCTCAGTCAGGGCGGACACCTCTACTTTTTCTCAATGGACCAAAGTGATGTCCAAAGCCTGGGGAACGGCACACAAGTGCATCACTGCACTGGGTGGAAAGTGAGATGTATTTACCCCAGGGAGGGAGCAACGTAATTTTTACTTGAATTACATAAATAACATACATTTGCTTTCATTTGAAATATTATAGGCCACAATGGGAGGGGAAAATGAGTAAAAACTCTACATCATTTTGGAAATTTCCAGAAGTAAACGCTTGCGTGAATGACGGAAGCTTGGTGCAAATTAATATACGTACTTCATATATACACTACAAAGATAATGTTTGATTTAATAATTGCTGAGAATGATTGTGCTGCATGGTTTCTACTACACAGAAACCACCATCACTACACTACATGCAATCACACCTTAAATGCTTAAAAGTATTTATATTTATTATTTTTATTCCCCATATATATTTCCTTCAAGCAAATTTTATCCATTCTTTTTACAAATATGTTAACAACAAGTTAGAGAAGAGAAAACAGCTTGGCAATATTAAATTACAATACAAAAATTGCACTACAATTAAACATCCCACAAACGCTCAATTACACCAGGCGAGAGAAGTACCAAAAATGGTGGCTGCAAGATATACACCACTCTCTCACACAGTACACAGTTCAGTACAGATAGCTAGGAAAAAGGGAACAAACTAGGTAATTAATTGTATCAGTAACTGCATTTCACCGCTTTTGGTAGGAATATGTATTTGTGAGTAAAATAAGATAAATATGATTAATAACAACAAAAATTGTCATTCAAAAGTCAGTTTACTTAATTGCAAAACTAAGCCGTAAGCTATATTTTGTGCATATATTGTATTAAATTAATAATCGAATCCTAAATATTTTATACAAATAATTTATTTTAAAGATAATAAACAATTTTTACCCATATTTTAAGAATTATAGAGTTAAATTTTTCATCATACTATTCTCTACCCAACCCCTTTTCCACGATTTATTTAATGCACATTCAATTATTTCATCCTTATTTATTTTTCTTTGGTGAAAAAGTTAATCGCAGAATTTTAAGCTGCCCTTTTTTTTTAATTGTAAGTTCAAGACAAAAAGTGCCATAAAAATCATAGAACTTATGGCTGCTGCAGTGGCATAATTAAAGGGGAGGCCAGGGGCCTGATTTATAACTGCCAGGCTACTTGCCACAAGTTTATTCCTATATGCTGAACAGCAAGAAATTTAGGCAAGGCTCATTTAGGCTGCTCTTAAAAAGAAAATTAGAAGAAAAGCGATATCAATACTATTTTCGACTTTAAACATTAAAAATGAACTGAAAAGATTATCTTTCGTTTAATGATCAACCCAAATAACCTTCATGATTTTTTGTTGCATAATTAATGGATATATTATTTACCTGTACTTTCGTGTCATCATTTATTTATTTATTTATTTATTTATTTATTTATTTATTTATTTATTTATATATTTTAATTTTTGACTCCTAAATCCTCAAAATTAAAGTGAAAGGTGCTGCTACAGCTACTTAAGTTCTGATGTTCTATCAAAATGAAACAATTTTATTAATTTTTAGTAGTAATGAAATAACAGTATAGCAGTCGGTGAAATGGTCAGCCCTCAGTGTGCAAATTTATTAATTTATCATAAAAGTAAATATAAGCTCAGCACAGTTCTGTATCGGTCAAGCATTCCCTCTCTGTAAGTTTGATTTATTTGGGTGATGTAATGGCAAACATTGTGGGCCGCCTACTTAAATGCACAGACCTCTACTGATAATTAAATTTATTTTTAATATAGTACAGCCAGACACAGTCTGCAAACACATATGTTATGTTATCTTGCTTCTAAATAGTGATAACAAGTTGCTGCAATATTTATGATTTATATTAAAAAATATTGCACAGATAGTATGACTTGAGAGGTAATGTAATTACGGCAACAATCTCCCAGCTGGCTTGTGACCCACTTCTGAAGAATAGTCTCGACATTAGAATTTAGACATGAAGAGGTCACATATACCTAGAATAGCATATAATATATAGGAATCTACATTTATTTAAAGTATCATGGGGTGTTACTTCAGTATTACAGAGATATTGCAAGAAGAGATGAGATATTTATGACAATTATATGATTTCATAACCTATTTTCCTAAAAATTTCGGCTCTTAATTATACCAAATGTATAAAATTGTTATTGCCAATTTGAATTGCTGTTTATATTCTAAATCAAAATATTGGAGATTCTTTGAATGCACGGTGCATAAATTGTTGTAAGTAAGCATGAGGTGATATACACAAGTTTAGTTTCACTCCATGCAGAGTCTTAGATTTTAGATATTTTTAAAATATATGGCTTAATATATATTAGATGTAATGGGTAATATAATATATAATAATACATAATTATATACAATATAATATATAAACTCTCATATGAGGTTAATTTTATTGTCCAAGGTTAGCAATTAAATAATTGAATTTAACCTCACTAATGGTGCCAGTGTTTTAATGGCTAGTGTTTTAGACACCAAGAAGTGCTGGACAAGTGCTAATTAAGTGTTGTGGCTATTTTAATATTTTCTATTTTGAACAACGCTTTTGTAAATCAATCAGTAGTTGCAAAAGGCTCTGTATATTTCTAATACATACTCTAATTATTTTGTCTTGAAAATAATTGAACGTTTGAACTTTAGTTATGTGGCATTATATATATTATGTTTCATGCATATGTGCTTCAAAAAGAAAATTTATGCTGACTTTTGAATTAACTGTACTAAAAAATGAGAAAAAATTGTTGCTATATTATAAAGTGCAATTACATTTATCTGGATATTAAATAAAATGTGAATGCATAGAATATTAAACACCATTAACTACTATAAAATCAAGCCATTAAAATTACAAATATATGTTAAACAGAGCAGTTTGACGAAGTGATAAAATTGTATCACAGATAAAAAATAACATTTATAATTCACATAATTTTATATACCATATATATGTACATGTTTATATCATATCATCATATAGCAGCAAGTAGAAATATAAAAGCATTAAAAGTCCTGAGTATTTATAGAAGGGCAAGAAGAATTAAGTTATGATTGTATTATAGATGGGAAGAGTTTGATAGCTATAAAGTAAGTCTACAGGAGATGTAAAAGCTAGTTTAGCACATTTTACAATATATTATGCTATTGGTCTGCATCTTCTTTAGATGTGTATTAACTTCATTAACTTCAACACTAATGGTATTATAGGATTGGTATTATAGGAGAAAATGAAGACAGCATGTGGCAATTCAATAAGTCAAGGACAAATCCACAGGTGTGTATATGTGTGTGTGTGGAGGGGGGAGGGGAACTTCTAGCAGATCAGAAGATCCTAAAATAGATAGAAGGAATTACCTCCCCCTCTCTCTCCCAAGCAGTCATCCACACTGCTCGATCCAAAGTTAACATTTTTGGATGCCCCCCCCCCCCCCCCCAAATCCCAGAACACAGTATTAAATTTTGGGTGTTAAAACATAACATTTTTATATAGATAAGATCATAGGAAATCAAATGCAAGAGATAAAAGCTTGGATAGAAGTGAATAAAGATATGGGCCTGAAATTAAAACTGCAATTCACTGACATCCTATACGAGATAGTAAAAGTAAAATAATCTTTTAATGTTTTAAATAACTTAATATTGAAATCTTTGATTTGCCTTGAGTAATCTATACATGGTTTAATTTTTTCTCAGCAATTTTTAATCTGGCAAAGATTAGTTGTCTTATGATTAAATCAATGATTCTGTGCTGGAACAAGTGTTACAGCTGTGCTTTTTATAGATCGAAGCCAAGGAGCTTATTCTCAAATCTCATTCTGTGTAAGAATATAATGGAATAGAATAAATCTTAATTATGGTGATGTTTAGGCAAGCTCATTTTTGCAATCTGTGTGATCCAGAAAGCACAAAAGTTCTGATAGAATTTTATGTGTTAAGTCAAATTAAGTTTAAAAAAATGAGAATAAGTGTAGTTTCTTTAATACTTTTGTAGAATTGGTTGACACTTAAAAACACGTCTTCTATTTGTATTTCACAATTAACAGCTTCGTGTCATAGGCAATGATTGTCATCAACATAATTTATTTGAATTTAAGAATTACAAAGAACATCTAAAAGAGATTTATTTGGTTGGAACTGTTTATGTATAACAGTAAAATTCCTAGCTTTATTACATTTAAAATGTTAGTAAATATAAATTTTCTGTTCTTATATTTAGTTGAGACATATAAAACCCATTATAGTCCAGCGTACCCATGTGGGTATGTATTGAAGGTACCCCAATTCTTCAGGGTACTGACATTAGACCATTCAGGGCACAACATATGAAAATAGTCAAATAAATTTTCAGAGTACTTGGTTATACATACACATCATCTAAATATATGGGCCATGTATCCTGAGTGCATATCAGGGTCTTCAGGGTACCCTGAGGGAACAGGGATAAGAAAAATCTGAAAAAAAAAATAATGTAGACCCCTTTAAAATGATGAAATTTATAATGGTGGTAACAAAAGGTTATTTCCGGTAACCTTGGACCCCATTTTTTTTTTTTTTTTTTTTTTAAATTAAAATATAGAGCATGCCAAATTTGAACTCGCAATGTTCAACTTAGTAGGGTTTGATTCCTAGTTTGATTCTGGTGGATTTTGGCCTCACCCCTTTTTCAGGGTAAAAAAAAAAAAAAAAAAAAAAAAAATGGTAAAATATATCTTTCTATACTAATTTGACCCTTCTGAATTCATTTTTGAAGACAAAATATGCTCTAAATGCACACTAAAAACATTTCAGGGAACTCGGGGTCAAAAAAAAAAAAAAAAAAAAAGGGTCATAACCTTTTAATTGTCATTTTTGTTTTAAATGTATATTCAAAAGTAGTTCTTAACTGAAATTTTGAAAAAAATCTAGGCATTTTTTCCTCCAAAAGCTGTTGTATGTACCCTAGAGCCCTTCCTGACCCTAAAAAAGGGTATGTGATTTTTAAGAACAATGGTTGGTATTCACGAAGAGTTAAGGAGCGTTTTAGGTAGAGATATTTTAAGAAGCGTTTTTTATACCAGGTAACAGGTAAGAAAAACGCTTCTTAAAATATCTCTTCCTAAAACGCTCCTTAAGGGCATTGGGTGTAGCACCGGTAGTTGGCAACATTGACGTATCTTCACCATGTTAATTTTTTATCATTGCTCCTCGGAGTAGTTTTTATGCTAGAGCTAAGCTGATTGCTGTAGTATCAAGATAATTAGTAGCCCAAGTGCACAATTTGACTAAATAAAGCCTGATTTAAAGAAAAGTATTTTTTAGTAATTTTTTAAATTTACATGCATTTTTCTAAAATATAAAAAAAATACTTTTCTTTAAATCAGGCTTTAGTTAGCCAAATTGTGCACTTGGGCTACTAATTATCTTGATACTACAGCAATCAGCTTAGCTCTAGCACAAAAATTACTCCGAGGAGCAATGATCAAAAATTAACATGGTGAAGATACGTCAGTGTTGCCAACTACCGGTGCTACACCCAATGCCCTTAACGCTTCGTGAATACAACCCAATATTCCTAAAGAATAAGGTTTGAACTATGTCTTGTCAAAGTTTGAAACCTCTAGGTCAAAAATTGGGGCCACAAAAAAAAAATAATAATAAATCAGAGTTAGCCAATTTTATGTCCAAATTTTAGACCAAAAAAGTCTGGGCTTTAATGGGTTAGTAATTTTTCATTGACTAAATTAGAATAATTATATTTAAGATTACGAAAATTGTGTTAAAAGCAAGATGTCAGATCAGGCAGCAAAGAAAAAATAAAAAAATAAAGGGTATATGTATTATAATAAAATAATATTGAAAAGAAAAGGTGGAATAATACCAATAAAATACCCAACACACTTTACAACATCTAATTTGGCAAGAGTAAGTTTCAATTCAAACTTAGAATTACATTACATTGAAGTAAATTTTTAATACTTTTTGAAGTCGTATAATTATATATGTACTGTACTATTATTATCATCTAGTGAAAGGAGTTAGTTGACAATTTAATGCTGGATTGCAGCTATTTATAATAACTATAATAGAACAGTCAGTGATAAATACTCTTACTGACGATACAACATAAACTGAGAATATGCAACAGTTGCAACACTTATAAACCACATTGGAAGCATGAGAATTAACTGTACAAGTACCAAAATGTGTATGGTGGATAAATGTCTGCTAGCAGTAGAAAAGAACTTCCCCTATAATATATATATATAAGAATTGTATTTTTACTATTGGAAATTTATAGGATTTTTTTCCTTTCTTTTTTAAATGTCTTTTTCACTTAACCACAACAATAAATTGAAAAGAAATCCATGTTTTTACTTGAGATAATTATGATTTCAAAGAAGAAGAAAAATTTCTCTTTTACACACAAAAAAGCATTAAAAATAAATTTCAAGTCATTACACTCTCTTGTTACAGTTTTCACGCATTTTTTGTTTCATTTTTGCTTAATATAACAGAGTGTACTGCATTTATATTTATATACTTCTTTTTCTTCTTCTTTAGATTTATCGAAGGTGTCAAATAGACAATAATTCCATGTACAAAGTTTTGATGGTAATTTTTGATTGTCTCAAAAAAATTGGAGGGTCTTGAAAAGGATAATGGATGAACAATGGGTAGGATGATTATGGGATGTTAGATTCAAGGAGATAATGAATTACCACGGCTTTTAATCACTGTGGAACAATTAAAGGCACTTTGAATCAAGTTTAAGGTTTGACTATGTAGTGTGGGGTGCAAGGAATGTAGGATGATGATGCAAGCAACAACATGCAAGGAATGGCAGGAATTTGAAAGATTCTCAGCATGTCGACTCCTGTGGGTCGACCGTGAGCAGGGTCAAAGTAGGATTATGGGGATAAGGTGAGGCAGAAAATGATAATTTATGGATCAAAATGTCTGGAGAAGGATAGAAATCAAGAAGATTAATGAATATTTAGGAAAGGGATAATTACCAGGAGAGACAATTTCAGCGGAGAGTCCATTGCTCACAACGGCGCGGCCATGTTGGATCTCCATTATATTTATTTAAAATCATTAATTGTGCAGAAAAACTTATGGTACAATAATTGTATTGAAACATTCACACACAGCAAAGATGCAGAGGACTATCAATTTGAAAAAAAAATATTAAAAAACACATCTTTTTTAAAAAAAATTAAAAAGTTTGTTTAAAAATAGAATTTTATGTAGCAGAGAAAACTGCAATACAAAAAAATTAAGTGGGTTTATTACAAAAGTATGGCACTAGTAAACTCGAGGGCAAATTAACTGAAGAAATTCCGGAAAGACTGCTCATTACGAGCCAAGTTCTTAAGCAAGTAAGACAGTCACAAATAATAGTTTCACAAATAATGGAAAACATCTTAAGAGAATAATTAAGAAGGGTTAAGTAGGTGTTCAAAAGAGTGATCAGTAGCACAGTATTATTACCTTTTACTTGTTAGTGGTGAACACAGGCCATGTTGACCTAGACCTAAAGGTTATAGTTCCTGCAGCAAGAATCCTTGCTCAAGGGATTGAGTATATTATCTCTGTGGGTCAGCTGCTAAATTAATCCAAAAGTCAAGTTGGTAGGGCAAGCTGTTGGCATATATCAAGTCCTCGGTACATGAGGTTGAGTAAGCCTCACTATTTAAAATAACATCTCACTAAAAAGCAGACAAAAATTGTCACAGACCTCAACGACCGAGATAATAATGCTGCTGGCTGACACTGCAAGGTTTAAGGTGTCATTTTAACTTTATCATTTCGTGGTGATTATTACAAGGAGCAAATATCAACAATTAAGAGTCAAGTTATCTGCAGTGTTAAAAAATAATTGTAGCACATTTTTTTCTTTTTTATCCCCTTCATATTTACCACTAATCAGGGTTTTTGAGCATATGCGAAAGGTGGCTGCTTACCTGCTAAAGCAATGCTCTCACAAACAGTAAGCAGCCTCCCCGGAATTTTAACAAAAGACTTGTCAACAAGCATCCTATAGCATAGCAGTCTAATGGAGCCAAACTTACTAAAATAAAAGCCTCTACAAAATTGAAAAACGAAATAATTGATTTGCAAAGGTAAAAGTAGAGCTATAGAATTAAAATAAAACAAGGAATCAGATTGAAGTTTTTCAACGATTCTAAATCAAATATGCAATTATTACATGTTGCATATTCCAAACATTTAACATTCAAGGAATAGAAAAATAGAAGCAATCCTACTATTCAACTAACTCCATAAACCAATCATTACAAAGTTTATAATAACTTTATAATTATCTTGAGTGTAAACTGTAAACAGATCAATGAAGTCACAAAATTTTATAATTAATAGAGTTCAAGTAAATATACATTTAAAATGCACAGTATAATATATTTTTTAATATTAGATAAAATAAATGTTCTTTTACAAGATATTTGTAGTTATCCAAATAGTGAGCAATTAATTCATAGCAACATGAGAGTGATTTAAAAAAAAATGTATTTACAATAAACCAAGAGCAAAAGTTTTATATATTTTTAATTTGCAGACTTAATTGTGGTTAGGTTGACATCCCAAGAAAGCATCAAGTCGTGCTAACTACATAAATAATAGCTTTAGGTTTGTGTTAGTTCAGGATCAGGAGGCAATGATACAATGTCATGCCTGGCAGGATTTGGTTTGATTCCATTAGATTTCATGTAACCTGAAAACTGTGTGGGTACCTCCGCCAAAACTTCTCTGGCCAAGAGTAGCCTAGCATTTGTGGGGTGTGCATTTGCGAACTGCCCGAAAGGAACAAACTGAACAATATCCCGAGCTGCCTTCACCCCATTGGCTGAGAGAGCCACTGTGTCTGCGTCCAGGGTTTCCATGGCTGAGAAGTCTGCACCACCTATGCCAACAATGATGATTGACATGGGGAGTGTTGATGCTGCAACAATCGCCTGCAAACAGTCAGTCCACACAATGTTACAGTATCTCACACAATGACAGTACTGAAAGGATTAGTGAATCGTGCCTTAATCTTTATATATGCCATGTATCATAGATAGGGCAAAAAAAAAAAAAAAAAAAATCAACCTACAGTTCCCCAATAAATAGCTTGTAACACCGGCTATTCAGTGACGTCGTACTGCCACAGAAAGAAGCGGCTAGGTCTAAAAATGTGAAAGAAAATCAAAGCATTTGCCAAATTGTTGACTTAGCTAACAAATGCAAGGCTTGTTTACGCTGCCATGGAGTTAACACTTTTTAAGTAAATTATTTCATGCTCTATAAATGAGCTGGCAGAGTGTCATTTTTTGCGACGATTGTGAAGAATAGGAAAAATAATTTTATCTGGCGATATAAAATTGCTGAAATTGTCGAAAAGCTTTCTCGTTCTCTTTTTTTTTTTTTCCTTCCTTCGACTCCCCGCTGTGTGAAGAGGCGGGCGAGGGTTAAGTGATTGTCACCTTACAAACCAACCCTCCTCCCACATGACCCACACATGGATGGCGTGCTGCGAGGAGGGTTAGTTACTCTTATTGTTCAACTCATTGAAAAAAATTTACAACTAAGAAATATAATGATGGTAATCGCCTTCTCAACGTGTCTTCTTCTCGTTTGTTGACATGATGAACTGTGACCAAACTGACACTTCTCGGTCAATCGGTCAAAAGACACTGATATATTGCATTGGGTCTCACACATCATATTCAACCCAGAAGAGCCTTAATTGTGGCAAATTGAGGTCAGACCCTCGTACTTTTAAAAAATAATTAAAATTACCAATGAGATGTGACGCATGTTTTAAGCCTAAAATTGAGCCAAGCTATAGACCATTTATATATATAAAAAAAATACATGTTAATTTGGGTTCACTAATCTTTTAAAACTGTTCAAGGAAATCTAGATTCAATGCGTGGTGGAAATTAATTCAATTTGTAAATTGTCACGGCAGCGTCTATATTGCCAATCTCAACTTGGTAAGATTTTCATACATTTCTGATCTCAATCCATTTTCTCGTAACATAAAATAGCAATCCATGTAAATCCTACCAAGTTGAGATCGGCAATATAGACACTAACAGGATAAAATCATTCTATTGGAAAAATTTAAATTAGTTTTCTTTTAAGAAATAAACAAAAATATGTTGCCAACAAATAAAGTATAATTAAAAAGGCAGTTAGTTCCTGTTCAGACAGCATTTAAGTGCAAGAATATGCGCATGATTATATAATGTTTAAGGCTCAAGGAAAAGAGTGTGAAGCCGGTCTTAAATAAATGGAAGCCCCACCTGCACAGTCTGCTGCATGTCCGTGATGACACCATCCGTGAGGATCAGAAGAATGAAGTAGTGTGAGCCATCACGGTGGACTTCAGCAAACCTCGATACATGACGAATCACAGGAGAGAAGTTGGTAGGACCATACAGTTGGATGCGTGAGATGCATGAGCGATATGCATCCAACACCCCTGATAACAACAACCATCCATTTCAATATGCACGCTCACATAAAATATTATCCACTGTATTTTTGGCTGGTACCAGTACAGCTACAATATACTACAGTACAACACGGTACACTACACTACAGCAAAACAAAATGGCTTAGAAGCATATATACTGTACTGTGTATGAAGAGATAAATCATATGTACTGTATGAAACAAAAATGACGAAAGCAAGTAAAACAAGCTAGCTTAAAAGTGTTAAAATTATCTTGGTAAAAAAAAAAAAAAAAAAAAAAAAAAAAAAAAAAAAAAGGGAAAAGGTAGGTGCTGCCTGTCTTAGAACGATTGTTAAGCTGGCAATGAAGTACAATTTGTTTAATTTGTTGCATACCCTCCTTGGTTAACCTACCCTTCACACCCTCCACATAGGGACTCTCATGGTGCATGTTGACAAAGAATTCATGAGAGACCCTGCCGTCAGGTGGAAGCCTTGCACCAAAGCCGAGTACAGGGAACAACTTGTCCGAATCATAGTCCTGCAGGATGGATACCACTGAGTTGATGGCCTGCTCGTACGAGTTTAGCTGGTTTGGAGCACCTATGTAGTGCAGCGACTGAGGGCTCAGGGGGTCTCCGTTGGAACCTGAAAATTAATAGTGACGCTTCAAGCTTTGAGTCAGCAATCAACAATTTTATGAACAATCGATGGATCAAAGTAATATAATAGACTGTAAGGCTATTTATTACAAACCAGAAATAAAAAAAAATTAAGTTATTAATAACAAAATTGTACTTAAATGAACCATATAGCTTATACTTTTTTGTTGTAAATTAATAGAGAACATATAAAAAATTAATTAAGTAGATCTGACTTTACCTCACACAGGTTCTGCAGACTTTAGAAACTATTTTCAAAAAAACAATTGCAATTTTAAAAAGTGTTACCAGGCACCAATCTTTTAAAAAGGAATAGGTTGGTATAAAACCCTTGACATCATATGATTTTTGTTTTGTTTTTAATTAATATACCCTCGGATGTCTAAAAAAATGTTAACACTCAAAAACTTTAATGCTATATTCATTTATGTATAAGAACCTGTATTTCTATTTTTTATTTATAAAAGATATCTCAAGAAAATATAAAAATTACTAGCTTAATAACACAAATTTTTATTGCCTAGATGCATGAATATAAGTAACATTGTGTTATAAAGTTATGTTCACAATCCTTAAGCAAATAGTATCTATAGCACAAAATGCACAGTTTAATATTTAAAATCAATCAGGAATACCCCCAACATGAGCAAACAATATCTATGATTTTCCTGATGGTGGATTCTAGGGTTCTAGTCTAGATGCACAAGAGAAATCCTAACAACAAAAATGTGTAGACACAACCTCAAAAATCAAACTCATGATATTCAAACTACACTTGCTAATGAAAGGAAACTAAAAAAAGTATAGAGTAGGGGGGGGGGGGGAATCAGGCCAGCAAATTCCATTGTACTGACTGTACCTTTAGAATTATACATACAATAAGATGAATTCCTATAGTTAGTGCAAAAGGATTTATAAACCATTTTCACCACAGATGTGAAGCTATGTAAGAAAGTAACCTTTCTTGCATTGGTTTACAAATCCGTTTTATCCCCAATATAATATAATATCAGGCGCAGATTCAGGAGGGGAAGGAAAACCCGGAGGGGCTATTCCCCTTTCCCCCCCCCCACGAAATTTTGTATTTAACATGGGCAATATAGGCATTCCCCTAACTCTATTTACTTTTTAACATTGGCCTTATGCCCCCCAAAATTTTTTCTGGATCCGCGCCTGTATAATATAATAAAATATTATTAATATAATATTGTCTCACCTCCAGAATAATAAGTTATCTGCTATATCAGGTAAGTGTTATGTTAATTATCGAGCTTTACGGGTCTTTCACCATACGTCACAAAAATATGACGTCACGTGAATGTAGGCAAAAAGCACTAAATTAATATGGTAGTAACATACCAAAGACTATTTATTTTCTGCGATATGACAATGATTTTATATGATGAATTGAAATGTCAAGTAAATGGAAAAAACGCAATATTTGCCAATGATATCTGTGAAAATTATAATAAATCATTAAATAAAATGTTGATTGATTGGTTTGTATTTTGGGGCAATTGACACATTTTAGTCATGTATGCCCCCGTTAAAAAAAAAAAAAAAAAAAAAAGTAAATTGACTCCAAAGTTTATGTCAATAGAGACTATTTTATGACTTTTATGCACTGATTTTGACCCTAATGTTCTTCAGAAATTTTCAGTCAATTGAGCCAATCACGGACCATTGTTTTCCTACGACTTTTGAATCCTCAGCTGATCCAATTTGGTGCAAGGGGGAAGCAGCACAGCAAATAATAATAATAAACTAACCAAAATATAAATAAAAATATGTTCAAGTTATACTTTTTTCTTAAGGGTAAGGTAACGCCACCAATGTTAAAAAAAGTCACTCTCACAAAAATTCTGAAAAAAATTTAAAATATTCTCCTCTACATCCCCTATCACTAGTTAAAATATCAGGTATACAAATACGATCTAGTTTTTGAGTTATGAATTTTTAAAGTTGACTAATTTAACATGGGAATTCCATTTCTCCATGTTAAAATAGCCAACTTTAAAAATTCATAACTCAAAAACTAGATCGTATTTGTATACCTGATATTTTACCTACTGATAGGGGGTGTAGAGGAGAACATTTTAAATTTTTTTCAGAATTTTTGTGTGAGGGATTTTTTTTAACATTGGTGGCGTTACCTTACCCTTAAGTATTTTATTGAACGCTAATAAAATATATATATATATATATAATAATAAATGAAAAATATGATAAATCAAGTGATTCCAGTTCCCTCTATTTGCCTACTTCTAAATGTAAACAACAACAAAGCCAGCAAGTGCAGTTTATGTTCACCTTTAGGTTCTACTAATTTAGAGAGCTCACATATAATTGCATTCACCTGATGTGTCAGATAACTTATTATTGAACATGATAGTGGTAGACAAATATCTCATTTTTCCACATGAGGGATGATATGTATGTACGTATTTAATAAAATGGATAGGCTAGTGCTTTTATGAATGAAGTATCCCAAGGAGCACAAGAAATAAAAAATAATAATAATAATAATAATAGTAAAAAAGTGATAAGCATATCTGGAGTGCCATAGCATCATCATCACAAACATGTAAGTCTATTTCTGTTTTCGGTAAGCTGTAACTACATTACAGCTGCAAATTAAAAAAAAAAAAAAAAAAAAAAAACACTCTACACATCTATTGTTAGAAAATGAACCCACCTTACATGAAATTTTTTAAGAAGGTTATAGTTTTGCAGACATGCAAAATTTGAAGTAGATAGTAGATTTGTCTGTGAAATATTTGTTACCAGTAAAGTCAATTGCTATGGTGCAATTAATCTGAGTTCCTCCCTTAATGAAGTCCATAAAGGAATGAACAGGTCGAATTTCATAGCGGGTCAGCCGAATCTCTCCGGAGTGAGTGTAAGACTTCTTTTTCTAGACAAAATATACATGTCAATTAGCTCACTAATATTAGAACAGTCTGCACAAAGGGGAAAGTAGTACTCATAGACAAATATAAAATATACACTTTGTGTCATAGCTAGGGAAAAGTACAGAGGGTGTTCATAGCAGGGCGTTGTTGATTTTCCCCCATTTGAAAAAAAAAAAAAAGATTAAAAAATTAATAAAAAAACGCGAAAAAAAAAATGAAAAAAAAAACAGTAAAGAAATATTTTTTTTATTTTCATCATTGAGTGTTTTTTTTTTTTTTTTTTTTTTTTTTTTTTTTCCAATTTCACGCCAATGGTAAATTAGTAAATTTACAACTCATACCACATTTAGATTGCTAAAACGAAAACCACTTCTTGAAAATAGACAATAATGGTTGCAATTTTTTATTTTATAATTACAAAATATACATAAAATTATGCTTTTCTGAATTTTTTTCAAATTTTTTAAAAGTGCGGGAACTAATTTAAAAAAAATATATATTTAAAATAGCTGAATTAGTGTGGTACAGTACAACCTGATGGGACAACCGTGATGTCATTAATAGCCAATCACAGCAAACGTGACATCATCAATAGCCAATCACAGCTCGACAAAATGACGTCACGGTTGTCCCATCAGATGTACCACCCCAATTCAGATATTTTAAATATTTTTTTAAAATTAGTTCCTGCACCCCAAAAAATCTGAAAAAATTCAGAAAAGCATTATTTTAGGTATATTTTCTAATTATGAAATAAAAAAATGCAACCATTATTGTCTATTCTCATGGCAAAAAAACACGTTAAATTTAAAAAGCAGCACAATTTAAAAAATATTCAGGACAGTAGGTATAATTATTTAGTTGTGAAATCTAACTTTGCAAATTTTTCAAATTCATATATTGTACTTTACAATCTTTTCATAACATGACACCATATCCCTTGCAGAGTAAGCCAGCAGCATTATTGCCTCAGTCGTCAATGTCCAAGGCAATTTTCCTCTGCTCTTCAGTGAGATGTTATTTTAAGTATTGAGGCTTACTAGACCCCACATATCGAGGATATGTTGCTAACGGCTTGCCCTGCCGACCAGGCTAAAATGGAATTTAGCCGCTGACCCACAGACAATGTACTCATTCCTTTGAGCCAGGATTCCTGCTGCAAGAACTTACTCAAGGGCCGGGTCAGCGTTGCCCGTGTTCAACCACTAGGAGGTAACAATGCTGTGCTCTGATTAGACTTTTGAACACAACCTTCTTCAGCAAATCAACATTTTTATTTTTATTATTTTAACTACAGTACTCTATTACTGTATTGTAATTTTTTGGAGGAATAAATCAAAGTAATCTGTAGGACAGCAAAAAATCAATAAAAGTTGAGTAGATCGAGCAGTACTCTTTGTTTGTTTGTTTTTGTCAGCAGTAAAAGAAAGGAGAAATGAACTAACAATAACATTCTTAGTTCATACAAGAATTTATCAATTACAGTGTATTAAGCCAATAGTCATGATTTGTGAGTTAAATTTTGTATTGCTGTATTTGCTCTTCTCTAAATGTTCTCTGATCGTGATTACGATATGATACATGTCATGATTATGATTATACTTGTATGATTGGTGAAAATGGAAAAGTCAAATTAGATATTTACAATGCAGAACTCAGTTTAGTGCAACAATTAAAGATAGAGCCAAACTAGAATAAAAATGAGATCTGACTTTTGTATTATTATTACTTTCCCCGATTTATCAAGAAAAAATTAAAATTAATTATGAAAATATTGTACAGGTAATTACTGTACACTTATCCTTGATAGATTTTGCTCATCATTTCTTATAAGATCTATCGGCAGGCCAACCCAAATCACTGCAAAATATACTTTGGACTGGGCCCAGATATAATTATTATTGTAACCTTGGTACTTATTTGCTGTTCCAAAAATAAATAAATGAATTAATGGATAATAATAAAATATATAAAAATAAAATGATTTGGTTATACAGTACCGGTACTGTATTTTAAAAAATCTGACGTGTGGACAGTGAGATGAAAGTTTACATTCATTCATTCAATCATTCATTTATTTGTTATTTTCATTATAATTCACTCAATACTGAAATCTAGGTATAGTACAGTGTATCCATGATTTGAAAGTGTTTGCAAGTAAACTTAAAGGTTTTCTTATCATTAAGTGCTATTAATCAGTGTCACAGTGTCATCATTTATGAATGAATGAATTTGAATTTTTAGCCCTTGAACTTACATTTGAACTGAGTTTATAAAGTGCTATTAATAAACAAAACAAATGCTCTACATAAAACAGAAAGACTGAAAAATGTTTGATACAAATGGCATTTTCTGATTGGGTTTTTAAACAATAAACTGTCAAAAATTAAAATTTGCATTGTGCTGTTGATTAAATAAACAATAATTTACAGTAATGTAATTAAAAGTGTGTGTGTGTTTATATATTTTATTATATACCTTTTTCTCTGGGTTGATGCATTTGTATACAGTTTGAGTTGATGGACCACCACTAAGTTCTCGCAGTGTTGCGTAAAACTCTCCAATCAGATCATTGTAACCTGACATGTTCCAGTCGTAGCAAACAAATTTAATATTTCTATCATAATCTCCATTGCATAAAGTACGAATAGGTATAGCAAAAGGTTGCCACACTGGATTTAGAGTGTTTTTTATGACTTCAGTTTTGTGAACAACAACAAATTCACCAGATTCCATAGCTTTATGTAGCACAAGAAATGGATCTGATTTTCCGAACCAATCTTTTTTATCTAAACCATGTCCACTAAAACACAATAAAACTTCATCTTTTTGACTTGAAAGCTCTTCTGCTGTAATAATAATGGTTCCACCACCACCACTTGTTAATGGTATTTTTAATTGTCCACTAGATACAATTTGGCCAAGAGAGCACTGTGCACTACCTAAAAAGTCATGATCGGAAAGTTTTGTACTATTTGAATCTAGGTCATAGATGTCAAATTTTAAAA
Organism: Siphlonurus alternatus; assembly: GCA_949825025.1. Taxonomy (NCBI): domain Eukaryota; kingdom Metazoa; phylum Arthropoda; class Insecta; order Ephemeroptera; family Siphlonuridae; genus Siphlonurus; species Siphlonurus alternatus. Next base: position 20,829,971 of record OX463788.1, on the reverse strand, counting down.
ATTGTCTTTCCTCAAATCTATAGGGAATAAGTACTTTCTTTGCAAAATCAGGGTCATGGCAATTATCAATACATTCAGTTCTATGTAGTTCCATCCAACGTGACTTTTCACCAAATGGTTGCAGGTAAGTAACACACATTGGGTCTGATTTAGACAGCACATCCCGGCCAACAAGGTTCCTAAGAAACAAAACAAGAATGTGTTAAAATTATATTTTAATTTACTGCCTATTATATTTGGTAAGTTTAATTTTGTATATTTCTTCCCACAAAGCATGAACGGGTAAGAAAAAATGTGTTGTTTACAATATACTACAATGAACTTGTTGTAAATCATCCTTTCCATGAAAATAACAGCTGCAATACTTTGATCACCTTTTTAATTAAAATCGAATTAATAGCAGTTGTAATAGGCTGAATTTCAGTGACCGATCAGTAAACACAGGGTGTTAAAAATGTGTTGGACCAGTACTATGGAGTGTTGGCATAGTATACTGGCCCAACACTGGAATGACAGAACTGTGTTTACTGGGCATGATGCAATATGCCAATAGAGGCTCCAAGTCAGCTGATTCTTCGGTGTTCCCACCCGCTATACCAAACCTATGTAAAAAAAACGTGAATTCATTTTTTCACTAAGAATAAGATTTTTTAGGGAAAATTACTTTACGGAACTTTGGTCCAAACTGAAAAATACAGTAGATAATTTAAGTTTTAGATTTTTACTTGATTTATAACTGAGAAAAGTTAAAAAAAAACCTTTGCTTCATTTTCAAGTGCAAGATGGACCTTAGCGACAACAGTTGCGCAGCACAAGCGCACTCACTTGAAGCCTCTATTTCTCTTTAAGATCACTGCTGCCCTGCGAATAGCGCTGCAACCCGCAGCGCGTTTTAGAAGTCCTCTCGCGAAAAAATACATAGCAGGTATGGTGGGAAAACCTTGTGAACCGGGAGTTTGGTATAATTTTCCACTGCCAAAACGTGGTATATATATATGTGCAGTATCTTCTAGTTTGCTTCAGTAGAATTGTTTTCACACTAGAACTGCTAAACTACAAGGATTAACAAGATAGAGAGAGCTACCTTGGCTCGTTTGTGATGTCACAGCTACAGTCTTTCAAACGTTAGAATACCCCTGTCAATCATCTTCGGCGTAGTGATTTGTATTCTTCCGACCCATGTTGCCAACAAAATACAAAAAAATAGTTCTTTCACTAGAAAAATAAAGTAGCTGAAAATAAATCAAAGACACTCGATACCTGTTGCATAATAATTGCTAAATTATTGAAACTTTTTTGCAATATTATCTGTCTCGACTTATGTGAAAATCTTCGTAAAATATGAACATATATTTCTGTCCACTAGCTCTATTGAAAATTTTTTAGTGTTGGCTGCCATTTTTTACAGCTGTTGCAGTTGATTGACAGGTCATCCATGAACTATTTTCCATGGGTATTCTAACGTTTGAAAGACTGTATGCCGCTCGGACATGTTCATGGTCACGTGACCACAAACATGCCCGAGCGGCAACTAGCAGCCCTGAAGCACCCCCAAGCAAGCATTTAGCTTTGACGTCACAAACGAGTCAAAGTAGCTCACATTATCTTGCTAGTCCTTGTAGTTTAGCAATTGTAGTAAACAGTTGTACTGAAACAAACTAAAATATATACGTATCCACGTTTTGGCAGTGGAAAATGTTAACCTTTTGACTTCTTTCGTACCTGTAACTCCCAGTTCACAAAGTTTTCCCACCTGCTGTGTATTTTTTCGCGAGTTATACTCACAGGGCAGCGGTGATCTTAAAGGAAAATTGGTCTAATATGCTGGCAAGGATGTGTAATTGTGGATATATAGTAATGGGGGGAGAAACGGTGACATGCACTAAATAAAGCTGGATGTAGTAATGGACAACTGAGGTTTCAATGTATACGTACAGGAATTATTTTTTTAGCAAAAATATGCACTACAGTATAAGAAACATGGAATAATGTCTATGGTCCGTTACCTGGTTGTGATGGTTGTGAATGGCTGTTGATGGGTCCGTAACCTGGTTATGATGGTTGCCAGCCACGGCCAATTGAAACTCGCGCGCTCCCAAAATGAAGTACTGTAGAGGGGGAGTACTTCCGGTTGCGAGTGGCTGGGAAAAATTCTCCCAACTCATCACAGCCAAGTTACGTTTGGAGGGAAACTTCAAAAGCAATGTTGGTTTGTTGCCATCTAACTTTTTTGGCTGTCGGTCGGTCCATATCTTCAAAATTTCACATCCATCACAACCAAGTAACGGACCATAGCCAATATATTTATAATGTTTTTAGCACATAGCATGGTGGTAAACAAATCAATTACTGTATGAATACTTGTGATCAAAATAAACTCAGAAAACCAGTATATATCATACTCCAGCCCTCACCGTTTCTCCCTGCAGTGGTGTATGTATCATATGCATACATATCACATAAAAAGTACTGTGAAGTCTGTATGGTAGTTAAGCTGATGTCATTTTGTTAAATTATAAATCTTTAATATGAGTGCTTAAAACAATACAATGCATACCATTTTATGGCTTGCATCTATTACACAAAAGCTTTTTTCAGCTAACAAGTGGGTGGGCGTGGTTTTCAACCCTTTTGACATTTCATGCACATCGCATGCATATATACTTTTAAACGTGTTTAGGCCAAAACAGTTTATTGCAAACTGTAAATGTAATGAATATATATAATGTATGGATAAACTTAAAATTATTTATATTAAAATACCTGCAGGAAATTGTCAGTTCAACTTCTGTTGTTGGTTGGCCTGCAGTTCCTGGCTGAAATGTAGTAGCCATTTTATTTTAATAAAATACAGCTGGGATGGATCAGTGCTGTGAAATTCGCGCGAAGATTGGTCCGCGAATATGCGCATGCGAATATGCGCGAATATGCGCGCAAATGCGCGCATATGCGCGAAAGATACTTTCAAGATGGCGGCCGCGCGCAATTAAAATCACGTGAGCACCTCGGCAGCCTGAAAGGCCGATTGCTTTAATTCCATGATTAATTAACTCTAATTTAATCCAAACACTAATTAAGCAAGGGATTATACCAAGAAAAATAAGAAAAGACTCTCTGTAGCATTTACTGTAGTTTTAACCAGTTTTAAGTTTAAATTGCTATTTTTGTGGCGGGAAAGTCAATTTTCAATATGCGCGCATATGCGGCCGCAGATTGCCCGCGAATATGCGAATATGCGCGCATATTCGCCGCGAATATGCGCGGACTAACATCACTGGCTGGGATTTCCAGGATAAGCCAAGAGGAAAATGAAGGTACTCAAACTACTGGATGCACGAGTCGCGCACTTTAGGCCGGCGATATTCGCACCGAAATGGTGCTAAAAAAGCACGAAAATGCTATTCGCACCGAGGTGCGAATAGCTAAGACGGTAGTCATTTGCACCACAGCGGTGCGAATAGGAGCTCCAATGTAGTATTGCTATTCGCACCGCTGCGGTACTGAAAAGCTTTCAAAATGTTATTCGCACCACAAAAAAGTGAGAGAACTTTTAGTTTTTACGGTGCGAATAACGGTTCTTATTTGAACTTGCTATTCGCACCGCTGGTGTCTACAGTGTTTTTACAATTTTTTAACACCGATGCGGTGCAAATAAAATTCACTCCGTTATTCGCACCGCTGTGGTGCCATAAACTATCATAAATATTATTCGCACCGAAAAGAGGAGGCGACAAGCTTTTCGGTGTAAATAGCTGTTTTATAAGTTATTTGTACCACTGCGGTGTAGAAAACTTTTAAGAACGCTATTTTCACCGCTCAGAGCTGCGCGAATATTCTAAACAACTGCGAAAAGCTGCACGGGCTGCGCTGTGATTAGTCCGCGGATTTTATTATAATGACAAGCTTCAATTAACGTAAAAATGCCGCAGCGCCGCATTCTGACATTCTGACATCGCTCCATAAGGTTTGTTAGGAGAAAAATTTTATTTATTTTTTCATTCAAATTCTATGCTGCACAAAATCTCGAATATTTTTTATGTCGTGTAAAGTGATCTTTCCCGTGCCTGGCGCATTTCATTTTGGGCAAAACTAGTTCTGCCGGTTCCGGCCATATTTGTTTTTCTGAACTTTCATAGCTCCCGCCTCCCGCGTAGAAGAAGAAAAATAGTTCAAAATTATTTTCATAGAGGCGGCCGGTTCTGCTCAAATCGAAATGCGCACTATAATTTAAAAAAATTTGATCGTGCGATTGTTTTGAAATTTTTTCCACATATATTTTTATTTTGGTACTATATATATAAGAACTCAATTCTGAAAAAAATTCAGAAATATATATATATGCAAATTTAGACATCCATAAAAAATCATCTTTCGTCTTTTTCAACGATTGGGATGAAATCACAAAATTCAATTTCCTATCTAGCAGTAATATATAATTAATAATTATATTATATATATATACAAAAATTATTTTTCTGCGATGATTAGAACAATTTATATAGTAATTAAAGTTCAATTGAATATATAAAAAAAAGCATTTATGCAATTCCCTAGCCATTTCTCAAGTAAAACTGCATTATAAATTGATAATGACTTCATCGATTGGAAATAACATCATCATTTTTGCGTACTATATTATTAATAATGACAAACTTGATAATTTAATTAATAACATTATAATAACAGAATAAAGCTAAAATTTTATATATATATTTTTTTTATTGTCAGGATATAATCAGTATAATAGTATATAATGCATGGGAAAAAATTGGAGTGGTGGGAGTGATGGCAGCCGCGTCGCCAGACGTCAGCGTTTCTTCACCGGAAATCATATTGAACCTTTCTAGCGTTATTAAAATAAATACAAAATTTCCACTATTGATTCTAGAGATGCAGGAGATATATATATATATAGCTTTGAATTTTCCCTTCTTTATAGTTAAATGAATTGATTGTTTTCATTTTAAAATGCTGGAAATATATTTGCGCGCTGATCTGAGCGGTATTAAGGTCTGTCGCTATGAAAATATGCAAGTGGAATGAAAAGAGATGTCACTACCAGTCTTTAGTAAATGATGTCCGAGATTGGGTGATTTTAATTCCAACATTTCAAAGGAAATAATAAGATTAACCGTTTTTAAATGAGCAACAGTCATTATAATTATGTTTATCTATTTCCTAGTCTGATTAATTTGTGAATACAATAATTATATGTTAAGTTATTGCAGTTAAAAAAATGCCCCTATAACTCAGAGAGCAAAAGCTCAAGGCAAAGAAAGAAATATGAAGGGCAGCCATACCGTGATGAATGCTCCTTCTCTACCGTTGCGAGTGCGCCTCAACATTCCATTGTATTTTAAATTGAATAGAAGGGAGAGTAACGGTAAATAAACAAATATGTATTATTTTGAAAGAATTAATATTAAGATTTTTAGGATAGTAAGCATCGAAACTTTTTTTTTTCGATAAAAAAATAAAATATATTATTGTATTTTTTAATTCCTTTTGTTATATATAATGAATATAACTCGAATCTAAGTAATAATCCTAATAATTACGTAATTTTATATATTAAAATTTACTATCATACATAATGCTGTTTCGCTTTATGTGGCTCATCATATCTAATCATATGCTTGAAATAAAAATAATTTGTTAATAATTTGTTTCTGGATCCGCGCCTGATTATATTTATATATATATAATATATTAATAATTTTTTTTTTTTACAAGGATACACCCCTTAGAGCTTACAGCTCGCGGCGGGGTACTGGGTAGGGATATAAGGTAGGGAACGGATAGTGGCCACGGCCTGCATGCTTACGCGTCCCAGCATTCGCTGAGGTGAGACTGAGGGAACCGTGGAAAACCTCAGTCAGGACGGACACCTTTACTTTTTCTCAATGGACCAAAGCGATATATGTCCAAAGCCTGGGGAACCACACACAAGTGCATCACTGCACTGGGTGGAAAGCGAGACGAATTTACCCCAGGGAGGGAGCAGCGTATTTTTTACTTGAAACGGTCACCCATCCAAGTACTAACCACGCTCGACGTAGCTTGACTTCGGTGATCTAACGAGAACCGGTCAATGCACTGCGCCAATAATATTATCATTAAAAAAAAATAATAATAAATATAAATATTTATTTATATTTATATATATTTTATATTTTTGTAGATATGTATGATATAAATACATATAACTATACATATAATACTATATATATAATATATATAGTTATATAATATTATAACTATATTATAAATGTTATAATAAATATTATAATTTTATATAATTACGGTCCAATAATTAATAATAATTATAATAATTAATTAATTTTTCTCTGAATAAAAAAAATCGATACATATATATAATATATATATATATATATATATATTATGTATTTTTTTTTTTTTATTGGAGGAATTTAATAGCTAGAGCTAGGCCTTGTAGGAGCCATCAATTTCCGTGTGCAGACTACCAATGCTGAGCTGCATGAGCACGGCCCATAGGTCTGCACGGCCCACGGGCCCGCCCGTGCAGATCCGTGCGCGAGCCCGCAGAACCTAAGCCGTCTCGGCGCCCTCCCTGCTGCTGGTAAAGCTCAAGCTGACCATCCTCACTTGCCTCGCTGCTTGCTGGCGAGCAAGCTAGGTGCAGTCCCGAACAATGGGACAATGCACAGTACATCCGAGGAGAAAAAAATTCAGCAAGAGGGCTTGTGACAAAGTGGGGAACAGTGGCGTGCGGTGGGTTTAGCAGGCAGTAATGCGGCGGCAAAATTATGGGACTGGACACAGCAAAAGGGGGGTCCGGGGGGCGGAGCCCCCCGGATAGCCCGCCGCAGGCGAAAAAAATTTTAAAAAGGGGGCGTGGCAGGCGACTTTTTAAGCATAAAAATAACACAAAAATATATTATATTTCGATGTTTTATACAATTCTAAAATCAATCACAAATAATTTTTTAAATCAATTTGTAAGACGAGTTAAATTTTTTGTCGGTAATGTCTTTTTTTATATCGATCGTATGACAGTTATATTCATGATCGATCAGCACATAATTAATATATAATATAATTATTTTCACTAAAAACAATACGTATAATTTTTGCATGTATTGTGATTCCGACTATGTACAGCTGCAATACGTGAAAAAAATACGCATTTTATTCTCTGCAGTCAATTAAATTCTAATTGTGATCCGCGACGCGGATTGATCAGGATAGCAGTCGATAAATCAATATTTTATTTTCTAAGATACGTAATTTCTTTCAAATAATTTGTTGTTTTGAAAGGTAAAGTCAATTTAAGAACATGAGTTTAATCGTTTAAAATAATTATAGTGTGGATTTCATAATTGTGAAACTATATATTTGTTTTGCTTTAAAAATAAGAGATAAAGTTTTCGAATCTTATATTTTTTTCCCCGGCAGCATATAATTTACGATAATCCACGATGATCCACGAGGCAAAAACATCGGCTCCTCGATCGTCGTCGCTCCCCTCCCTCAACTCCCTCCCAGGACTGAAGCTCGCCCCCACCTCCTAAATCGGTAGAAAGCTCAGCTTTTTCTTTGATGATAAAACTATACGAAAAAACGAGCGTGGGAGGGGAAATGTAGATTCATGCATGGGGAAAACAAAGCTGAGTGAGTCTACCGCTTTCATGCAAGAGGGCGTCTTTGCATTGCACCGCGAATTCATTTACGTTTTTGCGGTAAATGCTTCAATAAATTCAAACGAAGATTTTCACATAGACAAAGATAATTTATTTTTTTTAATTGAAATTTGACGTGATGAAATTGAAAAAGAAAATATTTATATTCTTTAAAGAAAGCTCAAATTTTCCCTAGATGCGCCGCATCCAACGCATTAATGGACCGCACGCCACTGGTGGGGAAATATGGTGTGTAATTTTCTTACTTGTAAAGTCCTTAAAACATTGCTGTACCGTATCCATATTAACTTGTTCATCAGAGAATATATATATAATTAATATTATACAATTAAATATTAAATATCCTTTAAAGTTTTGTAAAAATGTTGGAACAAAATTCTTCCAATCAGTATTTTTCGAAACGCAAACGTTGCGCCTCTGGTGGCCGGCTACGTAGCGACAGTCCTTAAATTAATTATACCGGGTCTAATCCTTTATTGAACCGGGGGTAAAGTCACTCACGCGACCGTTACAAAAAAAATGCAATTTTAAAAATTTGTTACACCGCAGCGGTGTAATAAACTTTATTTAGAGCTATTCGCACCGCGGAAACGAATAGCGATTTTACAAGTTTAACTGAAATAGAAAGTTTCTTATACCTCACCGGGTTTCGAACCATAAATATCCGGGTGGAAAGCTGAGGTAGTACCACTAGACTGTGGTGATTCGTTGGGAATCATGGGAACAAGTTTGGTATTTATCCTACGTTTTGTTCGGGTGCGCGCGCACCCAACGGTGCGAATAGCGTTTTTAAGAATTTATTACACCGCAGCGGTGTAACAAAATTTTATAATGCTATTCGCACCGCGGGTACGAATTGTGGTTTTAAAATTTTGTTACACCGCAGCGGTGTAATAAACTTTATTTAGAGCTATTCGCACTGCGGAAACGAATAGCGATTTTACAAGTTTAACTGAAATAAAAAGTTTCTTATACCTCACCGGGTTTCGAACCATAAATATCCGGGTGGAAAGCTGAGGTAATACCACTAGACTGTGGTGATTCGTTGGGAATCATGGGAACAAGTTTGGTATTTATCCTACGTTTTGTTCGGGTGCGCGCGCACCCAACGGTGCGAATAGCGTTTTTAAGAATTTATTACACCGCAGCGGTGTAACAAAATTTGATAACGCTATTCGCACCGCGGGTACGAATAGTGGTTTTAAAATTTTGTTACACCGCAGCGGTGTAATGAACTTTGTTTAGAGCTATTCGCAGTATTCGCACCGCGGGTGCGAATAGCGATTTTACAAGTTAACTGCACCGCAGCGGTGCGAATAGTCACTTCCCGCACGTTATATGAATGGTGCAATGCAAACAAAGTTCGAATCACAGAAGCATTTAGTAATTTTGCACAATCTTCATATATTTTCATTTTATTAAATATTTAGTATTTATGTTTCATATTTTGAATTTTGATTGATTTTATGAATAATTGGTTAATTTTTAATGCTCAAACTAAATCATAAAGACAAATATCATCATCACTCATCACGAACCCATTATATTTTTTTTATTTATTATTTTTTATAATACCCAGTGAAAGGAAACCTAAAAAAGTTAAAGTAACTAAAATTAGTAATATGCATATCACTGATATGAGATATATAATAATATTTTTTAATCCAATTAAATCTTTAGTGTACTTAGAAAATGAAATAACATTTTCTAAGCAATTTTAATTGAAGGCAACAAGATTGAAGATTGAAAGCCTGCTGCGACGCCTGCGAGTGGCACACCTGACAAACCTGAAAACTCAGCTGAACCATAACCAGTCCTGAACAGCTGTGGAATGTTTTGACATGGATGTTGGTGTTGATAGTTGTTTTTAAAATGTTTTTGAGCATTTGATGAACATTCTTTCATTAATTTAGCTTAAAATATAAATCGAATTGTTCTAAAAATTCCAATATGGAATTGAGTGATATTTCAGCCTTGGCCAGCTTGTTACGCCAGCATGGAGACAAGATTCTTAGTGGAAATCACCAGCTCACTCTCACTGCGTCACTGTTGCAACGTTTGAATGGAGCATTTTGTATGATAGTTGAGCACGATGCAAACTCTTCTTTTCAAGTCATACACACAACCAATACCAAGCTGCACGACTTGCATTTTCTACATGACTTTTGCCAGAAAGTTGAAGCTCTTGTTATTAGTCATGGATCTTCTACTTTGAAAGGAAATGTTGATATTTCCAAATTTCGTAGCCTTAGGTGTGTAAATATTTATGGTCTCACATTTATGCTGCCTTCTGACCAACTCTCTGTGGTGAAATTTTGCAAGAATATGTCTGTCATACAGTCCATGACTATGTACACATATGTATGCATACTGCAATGTACACTCTCCATTCAAATAGAAATGTCCTATCTGGCCATGTTAAAGTACCATATAGCTGGATCGGACATTTTTATTTGAATGGAGTGTACTGTAGAGTTTTTTAAAGTTTCATATATTATATATATATATGTTAGCACCCAAAGCCGAATTTGGGCAAAAGCCGAAAAAAATGCTCACATCTAGTTCTGCGCATCACGAAATCAGGGCTAATCCTCTATTGTAGGGGGTATAGTCACTCCCTTCCGGCTTATGGAGGCCCAATTCTGAATTCTGATTGGCTTAGAAATAACCCTTTTTGCTGAAACGCTTTCCTATTGGTTAAAAAGGGGTTATTTTCGTTTTGTTTACAAATTTCAACAATCCAATTTTTTTTGTAACGGTCGTGCGTGACTTTACCCGGTTCAATAGAGGATTAGCCCTGCACGAAATGAGCCAAAGCCGAAGTGAGTTTTTTTTTCGGCTTTGGCGCATTTCATTTTGAACAAAACTAGGTCTGCTCAAATCGAAATGCGCCAAAGCCGATATGAGATTTTACTTCGGCTTTGGTGCATTTCATTTTGAGCAAAACTAGTTCTGCGCATCGCGGTTTGAGCAAAAGTCGAAATGATATTTTATTTCGGGTTTGGAGCAAAATTTTGAGCTGATCTAGTTTTGCGCAAAATAAAGATGATTTTAATGACGAGATGATGATTTTAATTTTAATGATATTAATTTTAAATTTTTAAAAAGAAAAATAAAAAACTAAGACACTAAACTTATAATAAATATTATTACTGTGACCTAATATCTTTCAAGCGCCGTTTAAAAATAAATTAATTAGGGAAAAAATAATGACTTTAAAATGTAATCATACAGTATACGTACGTATGTACATACATATACCTTAATTAAAAAAAATATTGTAGAATCTGCTGTTTTTATAAAACACTCCACCATTCTGTCACTTAACTACTATTTGATGATGTTTTTGCTAAATTGATAATTTTTTTGTTTTAAGAACTGCAGCTCAAATAAAATAGATGTATACGCCACACGTTTTAAAGTATTCTTTAGATTCACTCGCTCTCACCATTAGAAATATTGTCATGCACGCACTTGTAAATTTCATAGATCCATTTCTTCGAACATTGTAGCAGCCACAATACATAAACATATCCGGTAATCAAATGGGGTTAAACTTCATTGCAGAGGTAAAGGCTACTTTCTTATCTCGTTGTACCGATAACAACCTGTATTGCATGATAGCCTAATTCTAAGACATAGAACTATGAAATTTAAAAGTGCGTGCATGAGAATATTTCTAATGGTGAGAGCGAGTGAATCTAAAGAATACTTTAAAACGTGTGGCGTATACGTCTATTTTATTTGAGCTGCAGTTCTTAAAACAAAAAAATTATAAATTTAGCAAAAACATCATCAAATAGTAGTTAAGTGACAGAATGGTGGAGTGTTTTATAAAAACAGCAGATTCTACAATATTTTTTTTAATTAAGGTATATGTACGTACGTATACTGTATGATTACATTTTAAAGTCATTATTTTTTCCCTAATTAATTTATTTTTAAACGGCGCTTGAAAGATATTAGGTCACAATAATAATATTTATTATAAGTTTAGTGTCTTAGTTTTTTATTTTTCTTTTTAAAAATTTAAAATTAATATCATTAAAATTAAAATCATCATCTCGTCATTAAAATCATCTTTATTTTGCGCAAAACTAGATGTGCTCAAAATTTTGCTCCAAACCCGAAATAAAATATCATTTCGACTTTTGCTCAAACCGAGATGCGCAGAACTAGTTTTGCTCAAAATGAAATGCGCCAAAGCCGAAGTAAAATCTCATATCGACTTTGGCGCATTTCGATTTGAGCAGATCTAGTATTGTTCAAAATGAAATGCGCCAAAGCCGAAAAAAAAACTCACTTCGGCTTTGGCTCATTTCGTGATGCGCAAAACTAGATGTGAGCATTTTTTTCGGCTTTTGCCCGAATTAGGCTTTGGGTGCTAACATATATATATATATATATATATATATATATATATATATATATATATATATATATATATATATATATATATATATATATATATATACATATACATATACATATATACATATATATATATATATACATATACATATATACATATACATACACATACACATACACATATACATATATTACTGTAGGCATATATCGTCGCCTCAGGATGCAAATTACGTAACTACAAAAAAATTGATGCAACTTTAAACCTTATCTCACTAGAACATAAGGGTCAAAGTTCCATAATTTTTTTTGTAGTTACGTGATTTGCATTCTGAGGCGACGATATGCCTACTCTTAACTCTATAAACAATATTGTATGCATATAATAAAATTCACAAATTAAATACTCCTACTGAGTTGTCTTGATAATTTATGATGCTACATCAGCATATCATACAGTGATACAGTGCCATACAAATTTTGTCCTTTTGTTGTTTCATAACTTTTTTACTAAATGTGCTTTCACATACTATAAAAATACTACAGAGCTCCATGGAATAGAATAAATAATAATTAACACTAATTGACTAACAAGGCAAATGTGATCGTGCCACAATGGCTCTTCAAAGCCTCTTTGTCCTCACAGCTCTCTTCTTATAACTCAGAACTCTCCGCCTCAACCACCTCACTTTCCACTCCTATACACAACATTTTCACAGACAGTCTGATCTTTAACTTCACAACCTTTGGTAATGAACCCTCTAGAAAAATCAAGAACAGTAACAGTCCTAAGACACTACCCTGAAGAATTCCTGACAAAACATCTACATAATTTCAGAATGCCATTCCAACTCCAACTCTTTGGATCCTATCCTTCAGAAAATCATCAATCAAAGAAACCACCTCGATCCCTATCAGGAACACATTGTCTTACTTTATAAAGTTAAGTAAGGATTTATTTGCAGTATTATAAAAATTAATTAATGCTTGATTTTTTTGCGCTTCTACGGAGTTCCATAACTCTCCGCAGCAATTTTAGAGTATGTGAAAGCACCATTCATGAGACAATTAAAAGGGGAAGTTAGCGCAGATACAGTAGCTGATTGATGTAGTCCCATTTGATTAACATGTAAACCTTAGTAGACGCACAAAAATTCTGAAAATTTTTTGAGAGAGATTTTAGATACCTACAAGCCACAGAAAAAATTTAAAAACAATCCTTCAATCCGATTTTTTTTTTTTTTTAATTATATTTTTAAATTTTTAGTATAGGGCTTTCCCATGAAGAGCCAAACTAAAAAAATAAAAAAAAAATAAATAAAATATAAAATGGATCGAAGAATTGTTTTGAAATTTTTTCTGTGGCTTTTAGGTGCTCTGCCTTTCAGAAAAATTTCAGAATTATTGTGTGTCTGCTAAGGGTTAATTACATGTTAATCAAATGGTACTACATCAATCAGCTGATCCATTTTACCTTCCCCTTAAATATGTGTAGCTGTGCAATCATAATTTGCCTTATGTCGAAGTAGATGAATACAGTACAATAAAAAATACATGTTTTATACATTAATTATAATATACTACTATTTCATAATACAAGACACTACAGTATATAGTCACTATATATACTGCGCTGTAATGTGCTTCAAGTTTCTTGTTGTTTTGTTTTCACTAAGTGTTAATCTCTTTTTTTTTGTCTACCACAGGCAGCTGGAATTACGAAGAGTACCATTGCACATGGTATCAGGTCTAGGACTAGTGCAGCCTCGACTTAAATGCATCACTGCATCTCGATCCTTGGGAAGGCCATCAGACCTTCTAGGAGGTGGCGAGGGAGAGCCACTTCCTCCAGCAGCTTGGCCTGAGCTCCGCCGACTGTCTTTACCCCACAACACCCTCAGCTCATTAGATTTTTCTTTGAGACTAGCAAGTTCACTAAAGGTATTTTTTTTCTATTAATGAATTACTGTAATTCTATTATGAATTCAGAAATTAATGGTGTTCCATAAAAAGCACTACTTCAGTTTATCATAAATCTGAGTGTACTATAATTGTTTTTGTTTGGGATTTTCCAGGTACAAAATGATTGATGTATTTTTTAAAAATGAGTTAGTCATTTTTGATCCAACACGATTGATACTGGTATGCTGACAGTACTTTTGTTTCATTTAAAGTAGAGTGAGCGAAAAATTGACCGATGGTAAAGCTCATTCTCTTGCATGTAAAAAGTTACTTTGGAGCACCATAAATAAGGATCTGAAATCAGTTGAGACCGTCCTTCGTAAAAATTCTGAGCATTTGGGTCTAAAAGTTGATGACTTCGTCCATCTACTCCATGCTAACGCTCGAAAAACGTGGCTTCTTTTTTATTCGAACTTTAATTTCTTTCGCAATCTCCCGTAAAATGTGTTTAAAAAATATTCTAAGATAGAACATATTATGGTGAATCAGAAAGTGTCATAACCTTTATTAGCCCTTCATAAAAATTTTGAGAAAATTCCGATACAATACCAAAATCCGAGGCAAATTTTCATTTCAAATGATGCGGTCTACGGGTTAACAGCTGACTGGATCAACGGGATCAACAACACTATATAACTTCAGCAGATGCTCGTATTGCGCAACTTGCATAAATTTCTACTGCGCAGCTTTTGAGGAGCCGACGTAACTTTTTCGTATGCACATATATAGTGCGTGACGTCATTCCCGTCATGCACTGCGCACTCAACTCGCTGACTCCTCTTTAAAAAGAAAAATGAACACAAAACACAACAGCAGCAAGTGTGAGAGTAACTTTACTAATGCAGTATAAAAATCACAAAATCCTTTAAATAGTGTCAGTTCTTCGAAATGAAACAATTGTAAATTATAAAGCATTATAGTAATATTTATGTAGCGTAGCAGATAAAATTAGAGATTATACATGTGTTAGGTTTATTTATTTTTTTAATAAATAAATATTTGTCTCTTTGTGGCATGTTTGATTTCCTGGAAATTTTTGCAGGGAAGATTATTATTATAATTTTTTTTTTATTTAATTCAAATTAACATTTAAATTTGTATATTTATATAGCATGATGCCAAATCTCTTACAGGGTAAGCCAGCAGCATTATTACCTCGGCCGTCCACAATGGACCTCCACTGTACTTGATTCTTACATTTTCCACTTGCTCCATGATACTCTTTTGCCTTCTGCACTCTAGTAGTAGTGTGGGGGGGGGGGGGGGAGTGACGTCACAGGACTGTTCTCCCCGCCACCATAGTCTGACGAGTGCTTAAATTTCACTGTTTTTATTAATGATCTCAATTAGTTTAGATCAAAATAGGTCATTAAAACCCCGGATAGGTCCTTTAACATGATTTCTACATTTTAAATTTTTTTTTTATATAGATAGAGAAAATAACTTTAAATTACCCAAGGTTGCCTCCTAAAAAAGTCAAATAAATTTTAAAAATTTCTCGAAAAATTAAAAAATTAGCACCACCGCATACCGTGCATACAAACAAAATTCTCAATGTTCCAGTATTTTTTAAATCTTTTGCCCTAGTTGAACCCTGAGCTACAATGCTACAAAGTTTGAGCACACTTTTTTTAATATGATAGTAGCATTTTTAGAGTCCTAGAAAATATTAATTTAGTATTTTTTGTAAGGAATTTCATCCACGTGAAACAAGACTTAATAATTAGTTTATGTTTTATATTAATTATAAGCTCAGCAGGTGTTTTCATTTCATTTATCACCTGCAGATACAAATTAATAAGACATTTAAAAAAAAATCCAATTATTAATATGTATAAACTACTAATTATTTAATTTAATTGTTTAACAAAAATAGCTGCCACACCCCCTTTTCTAAAATAATAATAATAATAATAATAATAATAATAATAAATAAATGCCTAGACTGTAGCTGTAGGTGTAGGTGAGCTCCACCTCAGACCCCTGTTTGTTATTTTTGTCTTCACCTAGTTGTACCCTTTCCCCTCCTCCCCCCAAATTAATTCCTTCCTATACCACTGCATGTAGGCCTATGTAGCCATTATCACTTATAGATAACTTTTTTTTTTTTGTCTGAAATGTTGATTGTACCCACCCATGTGGTGTTACAGGTATCTGCAAACGAAAAGAAAAATAATACAATAAACTTGAGTTTTGCAAATGAACTTGGAACATAATTATGTTAATTTATTTTCTGGTTTTAAGGTTTTTAAATTGAATGGTGCATTGACCCTATCATTACCAAGGGATTTTTTGTCACACGCTGTATCAAGGGGAGGGGGGGAGTCAAAACGACCAACTATTTAAATAATATTTTTTTCCTTACTTTTTTTTTTTTTCCTTTTTAAATTAATTTTTGCAAAAATACATTGCTTGATAGCTAGCCAAAGATTACAATTTTTTTCAGAATTCTTGGAGCAGTATTTCACAATTTTTCCTGCTTGCTTGGGTTAAAGTAACTTCAAATGTTACTGGAAGTGGATGTTAGACTTAATTAAGTTATATTTACAATTGGAAAAGTATGAGAGATTGTTTTGTATACAGGAGGTTGACCTGAGTCATAACCAGCTTGGGGAGGTAGCAGGCCTGGAGTTGCTGCCTGGCCTCGTGGTGCTTGAGCTCAGCTACAACCGACTTCAGATGGTGCCCTCACTACATCATCAAGCCTCACGCACCTTGCGTGCCCTTGCTATTGCACACAATCAGTTGGAGAGCCTTGCAGGTTAGGCAGCTCATATGTCTTTTAGTGTTACCGGTACTTTTTTTTATTGCACTTAATTTTCATTCAATGCAATGATGACACCAATCAAACAATTTTTGAAGAGAGCTGGTTTTATTTCATCACCTCAGAATACAAATCCGTAACTGCAACAAATTTTAATGCAACTCTAAACTCTATTTCGCTAGAGCATAAGGGTCAAAGTCGCATCAAATTTTTTTGTAGTCATGTGATTTGCATTTTATGGGTGACAATTTGTCGTGGGTATTTTTTAAAACATAAAAATTAATAATAATACTAATAATGCAGTATATACATACAGTATATATATATAATTTTAAACTTCCACCGTGTTTACCCGCCAAGTTTAAAATTATATAAAATACTGCCAATGTCTGTAAGTTAAAAAACTTACTATATTTCATCTTCATATATATATATATATATATATATATATATATATATATATATATATATATATATATATAATGTAATACAATATACATTATTGAATGAAAACCAAAAAACAATACTAGTGACAAACTGAAAATAACCCGGCCCTTTCCCCCTTCTTCTGAAGTTTTGTTTTTATGACAACAAAAGTACCAATGATTTTTGTTTTTATATTTTGATATTTCAAAGCTACAGTAGTAGTCTTCCAACTCATAAAAACATGTACTGTTTTCAATATCTGCAAATCTCTGGTCACCCTAATATGTACTGTACCTAGCCAACTCCCAGGTGTGGAGCTCCCCTTGGAGGGAGGATCCAAAGGAGTTTTGAGTTGTCAGTTCATTGGATGAAAATGCGGGTTCTGCAGACAGGCAGGTGACCAAAATTAACAGAATAAGAAAAGATTACTTTATTTATTTATCTATCTATTATGAAAAATTGTCTATGCAATATTTATATTAATAAAAGAAAAGGATAGACAATCCGTAAAAACACGAATTATCAAAATGGGATAAATACTATATTCAGAAGGGGGTTTTAGAAAAAGAAAAGGATAGTCAATATTGCGCAGTTAAATGTGGCCGGTCCACAACAAACTTGATTGTTATTATAATTTTATATACAAGCAAAGAGATAGTTAACAAATTTTAATTAATTGTCAATGTATTAAAACATACAATATTTAGAACCTATAAGCTCTATAACTTGTAAGCCAAGACTCCTCAGTAGAGCAGCTAAGTTCCGACCAGGTTTGTGGTTGCAGCAAAACTTGCAAGCCTCTCATGGCTTGCTAGTTCTGCAAGCTGGCCCCACCTCCAACATCCGGCAGACCATGCATCATGCAGGTGGAAAAGCCTTCTTGATCAAGTTAAATAGCAGGAAACAGCATTGTTGCCAGCCTCTGCCGCCTGACTCATCTCTCGCCAGCCAACCTTACATGTGCGACTCACCAATACTTTGCCAGGATGAAAATTAAAGATGTTAGAATGAATGAGAGTTTTTTGCCTACAATATTAATTTGGCTCAATGAGTTCATGTAGGCTACTAATAGACTGCGGACCAAATTATTGATCAAATTACATGCCTCCAGAATGTTCTGAAATTTGTTAATTATCTCTTTGCTTGCAAGTAAACTTTATAATAACAATCAAGCTTGCTGTGGAACGGTCACATTTAACTGCAATTTTGGATATTTTTTTCTATGACCCCTCTGAATATAGCATTTACGTATCACCTTTTGAGAATAAGAAAAGAATAAAGAGTTGCATATTTGTCTCGTGGCAGGTGTGGAGAGCCTAAACTCACTACGCACGCTGCATGCTGGTTGGAACTGCCTGCTAGAGCCCTCTTCACTGGCCCCACTCTCACGGCTGCCAAACCTTCGCCACTTGTGGCTTGAGGGTAACCCTCTGAGCCGACACATGCACCACAGAGAGCGCACTGCACGCCGCCTACACCCCTGCACCAGCTCAGCTGCGCAGGTCAGTTTTCATTCTCCTTGTAGCACAGTCGGTCATTGCAGAAAATTTCATTCAGAGTCCTTAAAAATTTTCAGCGCATAAAATACAATGCTGGCCTGCAAGTTGGGTTACAAATAGACACTTTTTGTTTCATAGTTGGTCCTGTAAAGGTAATCTGTATAAAGTTCAGAGACCAGCAAATGCTGAAACAAATAGTGGAATCAATTTCCTATAATTATTATTGATTCAAGATTCCTCTTATCAAAGCTTTCTCATTACTTACATAATCTAGAAAAATTTACCAAATCTATTTACTGTATAATTTATTTTTGTTGGTATTATCATTAAATATTTTACACCAAAATGTTTATTTAAATAATACTAATTATGTAATATACATTATTATTATTATTTCGGGTTTTTAACTCCCAACCTAGTTGGGGTGATTAAGCGCCAGCACCGGGCCCAATTGGGCCAAGATGAAGGCGCCCGCTGGTCCTGTTGGGGATGTTACGATCCAGCGTCTCCTACTCAGCTGCGGGCAATGAGGGCTTCCCGGGTACACCCGCAAATAGCCCATCACACAGCCTTTCGGGCAGGTCCTCTCCTAGGCGCGGTGGGACACATTTCCGCTAGCACTCTTGGGTGCTGGATGCCTTTAACCAAGGCACTTAGAGGTGGGGATGCATCTTGGGCTTCCCAAACCAATGCCCTGGCCGCCCTGTGGTTCAAGAACCACAGGCTACGGGCCAGAGGTCACACTCGCAAGGCAACCCCCAACCCGCATGTCCTTCCTGGGCGCGGGGGGACGCGTACCGCGAGCCAGGACAAGAGCCTACGCTCAAGCCATGGCCGGATGCCCTTTATTATTATTATTATGTCTTTTTCTTGCTTTCTTCTTCATAAGCACTAACACCGGGCTCAATCAAGCCAAGGTGCAAGCGCCCGTACCAAACATTGAGAGGGGAATGCGGGTACACATGCGGGGGTGCTACAAGCTCAAAACCTTGCGCACAATGTTAGCCGTGCCAAGAATAGCAGCCTTCTGCATGACACGCATGTGGTATTCTTTGAGAGCCAACTTCTCTCTGGCAAATGACCAGTCTTTGGTCACAAGACCGTTACTAGGGATCACAACTGGAACCACATCAACACTGCGGAGCTGGTACATGTCTTTGAGCTCGACAGCAAGTGGCTGGTACTTGCGCTTTTTCTCCGCAACTGTGGTCACAAGATTCTCGTCCAGCGGGACAGCAATGTCGACAATCACCGCTGTTCGCGCTTTCTTGTCGAAGAGAACAAGATCAGGTCTGTTTGCTTCAACAGCTCTATCTGTGGTGATGGCAGAATCCCACAGGATTTTTGCATCCTGATTACGGAGAACTTGTTCCGGCTTGCACTTATAGTACGGAACCTCTGTCTCAATGAGACCAACTTTCTTGGCCAAAGCTTGATGTACAACTTTGGCAACAGAATTGTGGCGCTCTAAGTACTCTTTTGGAGCAAGCACTGGACAGCCCCCAGTGACATGCTGAATGGACTCGTTAGCCTGCTTGCAAAGACGACACCGGTCACTGATGTTGACTTTGAGGATGTGTCGCTCATACGCCCTAGTCCTGATGACCTGATCCTGTATGGCACAGACAAAGCCCTCTGTCTCCGCAAACAACCCACTTGTCCGCAGCCACTCAGTGGAACTCTTGGTGTCCACCTGATCCGAAGATAACGCTGCAGCAAACCGACCATACAATGCTTTTGTTGACCACTCCAAGACTCTGTCAGCCTGGGTTCTAATGGCAGGCTGAAACTCTTGCTCACTCAAATGTAGCGGAGTGTAGCCACGGTCCTGGTTGCAAATAGCTGCATGCAACCCATCACCACGTGACACAAAGTACTGCCGAAGTTTCAACTCCTGCTGACGACACATCATCTCCATGCTGAGCAAACCTCTTCCACCTACATGACGTGAAAGGTACAGTCTCTCGACTGAGCTCCTCGGGTGATGTATCCTGTGCTTCGTGAGGGTGGTTCTCACGTTTCTATCAAAAGCTTGCAGTGACGTCTCCGACCACCTGACGACACCAAACGTATATCCAGCCACAGGGATAGCCCACGTATTAATCGCAGTAATCTTGTTCCTCGCACTGACAAAAGACTTGCAAATCTTGTCGACTCGAGACAGCACTTTTTTCTCAACTTGTTTTCTGGCATCTACATCTTTAATGCCAATTAGCTGCTGCAGACAGAGGTACTTGTAGTTTTCCTCGACACCCAAGTCTTGAATAACGGTGCCTCCCATGAGCCGCAAGCCTTCTTGTGGATCTTGAATCTCCCCTTTTCTCACATGCACAACAGCACACTTGTCAAGACCAAACTCCATGCAAATTGCATCACTAAAACTTTTGACAAGTTCAAACATGCTGTGCAACTGGTCTTCACCAGAAGCATATAACTTGAGGTCATCCATGTAAAACTGGTGAGAAATGCGAACTTCTGGATTCCTCTGTAGAACGTAACCATACCCAGAGGTTCGGAGCATCCTGCTCAGCGGGTTCAATGCAAGACAGAACCATAATGGGCTGAGACTATCTCCCTGAAAAATACCTCTCGAGATTCGCATCTCTCCGGTCTTGTAGCTGACCCCCCCTTGGTTTACATGAAGACAAGTCCTCCACATGCCCATGCAAGAAGTGAGAATCTGAACAATGCAAGGATGAATTTTGTAAATGTGAAGTACAGAGAGGAGCCAGGAATGGGGGACTGAATCAAAGGCTTTCTTGTAGTCAACCCAACCTACTGAAATATTACGGTGTTTTCTACGAGCCTGCTGAGACACAACAGCGTCAACTATCAATAACTCCCGACATCCCCTCGTGCCCTTCCGACAGCCATTCTGCTCCTCAGCAAGAAGTCCATTCGCGACAAGATGGTCATAAATCTTTATCGACAGAATGGATGTGAAGATCTTGTACAGAGTGGGAAGACATGTGATTGGCCTATAGTTCTTGGGATTCAATGAATCACCTGACTTCGGCTTCATGTACGTAATTCCAAGCGTACAAAATCTTGGCACAATGGACGGATCTTCCAAGGCCTCATGAAAGTGAGTAGCAAGAGCCTGGTGAGTAGTTTTAAAATACTTCCACCAGAAGTTGTGAATGCCATCCACACCCGGAGCCTTCCAGTTCTGCGTTTTCCTAATTGCAGCCTGTACATCAGCCAGTGTAATACTAACTGCTGGCATTGCCGGAATGTCTCTGCATTCCTCCTCTTCCTCTCGCAACCAGTAAGCATCTTCAGAGTGTTGCTTTGGCTCCGACCAAATGGACGACCAAAACTCTGCCATTGTTTCTGCTTTGGGTGGCCGCTGAGGTTGCTCCTCTTTGCCCTCTTCCTCCAATTTCCGATAGAACAACTTCTGATCAGCAGCAAAAAGGCTTTCTTGCTGCCTCCGCTTAGCTGCCTCATTATATCTCCTGATACGGGCACCAAGCGCTGCAATTCGCTGTCTTAGTTGCTCTTCCTTCTCTTGGAGCTTCTTCTCGAAGTCCCTGTCCGTCCTTCTCACCTTGATACTTCTTGCAATGAGACGAATGCCTGCTAAAACCTTTTTACTGCATCCATCCTGGTCAGCAAAGAACGCCGCCAGATGGCTTATATCCCTCCGAGCTCTGTTGATCTTCTCCTCGATCCTCTTCCTCCAAGCTGGCACATATTCTTGAGAAGAACGCTTACGGGCTTGCCGCTGCGAGCGATTCTTAATCTCAACACCAAGAACCTGACATACAGCTAGAGCAGCACAGTGCACAAGCCCAGCAACCTCCTCCAGACTGGACCCTGCCAAATCAGTTTCTAGCATCTGATCTGCAACAGCAACACAGGAGAAAACCTGCACATTGCATCTTAATTTGGGAATGCGAGGGCGACTCTCAAGCGGAACACCCTGATATTGCAACTTGAAAGACTCGTATACATCCCCAAGCTTGTCTCGCAAATCTCCTTCCATATGATGTTGACTCTCTGCTCCTTCCCTTTCTAGCTCTGGCTGAGGCAACACTTCTTCCACAACATCCTCCTCCTCTTCTTCACTGCCACTTGAAGGTGCTTGCTGCTGATGTAGCTGCAACTCCTGTGCAATCTCCCCCTTGATCTTGTCCAGTTCCGCTGCCGAGAGAGCTCCTCTACTCATGATGGAACGCAGCTTGCTGCAAACTCGCTGCTCGTCCATTGTCGTGTCCGGAAAAATCTTCTTCCACTCGTCAAACATTCTCACCCTATACCCTTCCATCTCCCTCTCAATGTTGGTACTCCTATAGTACGCACGCATGACCGACATATTCATGTCCTTGGTCCACTTCGTGCGTTGGCGTACAAGGCCAGCAGCAGTGAGAGGAGCTCTGGGCTCCTCCAAACCACCACCTGCCTGTGCAGCCGGAGCAGCTGCACTCGCGGTAGCCCTGAGTGGCGCAGCGCCGCGCCTCCCTCGATGTTGTGAGGAAGATTCACCACGTTCCACTGGTACGGGTAGCTCATTTGACACAGACGGCCCAGTACCGGAACCCCCTGCGCGGCCTTTCGACCGGTCGCCATTAACTCGCTCCTTAAAAGAACTTTCCATATTTCCTTGTCCAGCGTACTGGTACTGAAGAGAAGCCCAAGGAACAACTCCCCAGGTGGAAACCCAAAGCACGGTCCCACACTCCGTTACCTCCTTACGAAGGCTGGGTACCCTCCCTGCCCGTTAGACCCCTGACGGGGAGCCCCCACACCACGACAAGGTGGACATGGGCCCCCCCTGCATGCATCATCCCACATGCTCCCAATCCCCTCATAAACACAGCGCCGGGGCACAGTGCAGCATGCAAGCATCTAACACCGATCCCATTGCAAGCGAATACTTGGGCAAAAGCAACATGCAAGGAAAAACATGCAGGGGGGAGAAGTGGGGGTTATTATTATTATTATTATTATGTAATAATAATAATTATTAATAATAATAATAATAATTATTATTATTATTATTATTATTATTATTATTATTATTATTATTATTGTTATTATTATTATTACAATTTATTTATCCGGCTAATAATTAATGAGTAAATCTGTTTTTAGTTCATGCTGAATGGCAATGCACTGAGTGAGCAAGAACGTCGATGTGTGGGTGCAGCTTGCCTCAGCCTTTCTGCCTCCTCACTTTCCCCTCCACCTAGTGGTGGTGATACGGTGCGCCAGCAAGGGAGCAAGGAGGCTCGTCGTGGTGTGAGAGTTCGCGAGGCAGTTATAGCCGACCTGGAGGAGCACACTTCTCCTTCAATCAATACCCCCATCAGCTTGGCGCCAAACTATGGAAGTCTCGGTAAGTATAAGTTAATCACATTTAGCATCACAGTGAAAAGTGTCTAATAATTAAACCTTGCTTTGGTAGGGGAAAAAATACAAAATTGAAATACTTAAGGTATCTATTTGGCATCAGCCTTGTTTCCTTTCATAGCCAATTGCAAGCCTGGAATTGAAAATATTGAAAAAATAGTTAGGCATCTATTTTTCTAGCATTGTCATGATTTGCCGATGATTTCATATACAAGTACTAATACATGTGTAAAAACTGAGCCACTCCAGTCAAATACTTTTACTATTTCACAATACTTACTTCTTTTGAGTTTTTCATTTATTCATTTGTTTATTTGTTTGTTTTATTTATTATTTTATTTTTTATGATATGGCTGTGTTGATAATTTGAATGGATGTATGGTTGTGATATGATTGTGAAATGGTAAATTAAACTATCTTAAAAAGAATTAAAAAATAGGGAAGTATATTAATTAAAAAAACTTAAATTTCTTAAGTCTATAGAACTGATCACAACTTAATTTGCTTATATAAGATGATTTGTTGATTTTTGGAATTTTTTAATGATCATAGTAAGAATTCTGGTTTTCAGGTGCCTACCATCGTAATGATGTCATTTTCCTGAACACAAACACTCAAGACCAATATTAAGCCGGCATTACACGATACAATTTTTTTAACTATTGAATACAATTTTTCCTTACAAGAAAATTTCATCTCCGTACAAACAAATGGAGTTCAAGTTTTCTTGACAGGAAAAATTGTATGCAATATTTATAAAAATTGTATCAAGTAATACCGGCTTTAATGTGTTTTCCATATAGCCTCAGGCAACCCACATGTGTTTATATATACAAGAAAATTACAATATAACATAATTGGGTTTCCTATGCATGCAGATTTTTCTTATCAAATAAATGGTTGAAATTATATTATCTACTGCAACCTTCAATAAATTCCCAAAAATCAATATAGTATCATAGAAACGTAATTCAATTGATGTTGTCATCAGTTCAATGAAATTTTTCTATTCTTTTTGTAACAAAATATTTTTTTCTAGTACTCCTACCCATTGTTCTTCTTTACCTTAATAAAAAAAAAAAAAAAATGAAAATGAAAATGGTACCTCTCCTTCCTTGTCTATACTTAATCCTTGAGGGATTCTGTCCAGAATTAGTTTAGGGGTAAAAATTATACTGACACTCATGAATGAAAAATGAGTTAAAACACAACCTGAATATTTCAGATCTGTGGACTGATGAGTACATTATTGCAGAGACTTCAGAGCACCTGGAGACAAAGCGGCAGATTGAGACCTTGCGAGAGAAGCTAGGTGACAGTTGGTTAGGTTGTGTGCCGGATGTGCTGGGCCTGCCAGACTGTGGTCCGACGAGAAATGAAGGTGGTAGCTACCAACGTCACGAGGCCCAGGCATGGCTAGACAGCCAGCAAAGACCTCCACCTCCTACCAAACTGCTTAGCCAATCTCCCCACCACAGCTTGATGCCTCAAGACATGGCAGCTGCAGAGGTGAATACAAAATACACTAACAAATAACTACCTCTCTACAGACTATCTCGACTTGATAAAATAAAGATAAAAAATCATAGATAGATGAGATATTTCACATGTTTAGTATTCAGAATAATTGTCTTATTATTGATCTATTTTCCCAAGTTTCTTAAAGTAAAAATAAAAAATAAAAAAAAATTGTTGCTCTGTTTAATATGTTTGTGGCATCAATGGCATGCTTTGTATATAAAACTCAATGTAATATGTAATGTTAAAAGAGGGGAGAGAGGGGGCCCCCCCTTTCTTTCCCCCTCTTTTGAAACAAAAGTTTACACATTAGAGCTAGTTTGCATGCATATTGTAAACCTTTATTATTGGTCTCTGTCTATAAATTATATTTGGACATTGCAGTATACATTCATGCTTATATTTTCTATATTCAGTATCTTGTAAGTAAGAATCATGTTTCATTATTTTATTTCATTTCACTTGAAATATTAATTTAGGATGACCTTTACACATTTTGAATGCTAATTCTAATAAAAATATGTTCTCCCTTGTGGAAATCAGAGAAGACACTCTGATAGCCCGAGTGAGGTTCCCAGCCAGTTATCTATGTCCCCTGAGAGGGAGGACACTAGAGAGATGCGGATGCCCACCGACCTGAGCCTGGCCTTGGCAACAGACTCGGGCATGGAGAATGAGCAGATCAATGAGTCGGAGGATGAGGAAGGTGAGACTGATATATACTTCTCCTTAATAATTGTTTTGTAATCAGCAAAATTATCTAGCAGGTGTTTTTGAATGAAAATTTCTAAATTACAGTAATTTTATCGTTGGATTGTGAAATATTTTACACAATCGTTGGTCCCCATCATCTTGATGGTTCTAACTGTTATAAGTTATTAGCATAGAGTTGCTTTTCTGAGATTTTCGCATTAGGTTTTGCATTGGGTGTATATTCCCTCCTGAGTCTCATGTAAACATAAACAGCAAACTCTCCTCTCTCTCTCTCTTTCAAATATATGTATATGTATATATATAAATATAATATATATAACTATAACTAAAAGAAATCAAACTAAAATACATGGACATCATAAAAGAGGCATTCAAAAATAGAGGATATCCAGACTCGTTAGTGCAAAAACAAATAAATAGAGCTTTAAACAGTACAAGAACAACACAAATTACAGCCATACCAAAAAGATAAGTATCTACCCCTCTTATCACAACCTACCATCCAGGCCTAGAAAAAGAACTCAGGAACATAGTCACCATTGCACATCTTATCCTTAGCTCAGCTCCTGAAATTTCTCATTTTTTAAAAAAGCCTCCGACCATCACTTTCCGTCAGCCGCCAAATCTCAAAAGTCTCTTTATCTCGAACAGACCCCACTCCTAACCACTCACTCCAGGCTCTCCTATCCCTGCAACAATCATGGCAAGAAGGACAATGGAGGGCAGAAATGCCAGACGTGTAAAATACATCTCCCAAGCAAAACATTCACAAGTCCAGTAACATACCGTACCCAATCCAGTCATAATACATGCACATCAAGAAATGCTATTTACTTGTTACAATGTACACAAAAAAACACAGACCAAGACACAAACCAAGAGGAAGAATGTGCTGCTTTTTATGTAAGCCTAACATCACAAGCAACTCGAGAACACATGAATGGACACATGTTTGATATAAAAAACCACCACGTGAGCAAACCTGTGTCTGTCTGATCATGCAGCCTCACACAATTTGAATGATTTGAACAAAAATGTTATACTGTCAAAACAACTAAAACTAAAACATTGCCAGGTTTAGCTACATATCCAATTTTATGTCAGTGGGAAATAGCCTATCAGAATATCCTCAAGTCCAGGCAAATAGAAGAGAAGACTGGCCTAAACCTCAGATAACCCAATCCCTCAACCTCAACTGTAAATATTCAAAAAATTTCCCACTCAAATACTACCCCTCCAGCCTCTTCCCTCCCTTCAACCCCTACCCTCCTTTCCCTCCAACCCCTCCCCTCCCTTTAATCAGCAAGTCAACAACTCAGTTTAAATCAGTCAATCTCTACCTCCAACTGATGAAGCATCTGGACGATGCGAAACGTTTTGAAAAAATGTAAATAATTTAATGCTAACCTGTGACCACAAGATTTACTCCTGCTGTGACTTTTTCGATCAGTAAGGCCTTGCTGGTTATTTCTATCCTTTTCTTTCAATAATTTATATCAATCTTAATGGTTTATTTTCCTTACATTAAATTGAATATTTATATTGTGACTTGATACACTTTTGTTCTATTTTTTGTAACTTTGCTTTCAGATGAAGCGGGAAGTGATCCTCCATACTTAGTCCAAAGAGAGATGACAAGTGCTCGTGGAGATGACATAACTAAAGATTATTTCTTAATAGTTGGACCTTGGTAAGATTCTTTGAGTTCATGGTTGAACCATGTTTTGCCAAATTAGCTTCTCTCTATGTACTTATTTTAGCACGTTGGTTGAACGGGAGGCATGTGGCAAGAGCCGGGTGGTGGCCAAATGGCCTGTGGACTCTCTGCAGAGTTGTGAGCGCTCTGGCCCTCAACAAGTAACCCTCGCTTTCGACACAGTACGCAGAGACAAGCAGAAAAGGAGCTACCTACTTGAAGCAGATGATGCTCAGGTTAGCCAGTCTTTGATAGTAAGAAGATCCTAACTTACTATTCTTATTTCAAACTATTTTCATATGCAGTAAAACATCGATTTTACGAACTCCGATTTAACGAAATTCGCGATTTTACGAAGTATTTTCTCGGTCCCGAACAGTTAGATAGGGAAATGCATGTTAAATAACCTTGAATTTACGAAAACTCGATTTTAAGAAATAGCGAAGTGCTCACATGGTCCCTAAAGAGAGCATTAACCTCGAGTTTACGAATATATTTGTCATAAAAACAACATTTAAAGCGTATAATGTCTTTTTAAATGTTTTAAATGTAAATTGCACGCGCATCATAACGTAAAATTTGTGATCGCGAGGGGGGGGGGGAATTAAATGAAATGAAATAATGAAGATGCGATGTTTTGAATATTTATCTCGGGCGATCTCTGGTCAATCACGTGATTTCGTCAGTTTAGCTTGCTAACCAATTGAAGGGATCGTCCTCTTCAAGTCACTTCCGTGAAATTATGATATTCATGTAAAAATTGCGATTTCCTAAGAGATGTAAATTTACATCGCACCGTAAAGTATTTTTACATAGCATTAATAATTTATTAATGCCATATATTATATGTCTTACAAGTTAGTAACATTTTGATTTATTTTTTACAGGGATCGGATGCGGATGCAGATGCAAGATGCACACGGATGCACAAAAATGGGCTTGCATCCGCATCCGTGCATCCCAGATGCACAGGGAAAAATGAATGCATCCGGATGCGCATCCCAGATGCACGGGAAAAAATTAATGCATCCGGATGCGCATTCCAGATGCATGGAAAATAAATTTGCATCCGGATGCGCATCCCAGATGCATGAAAAATAAATTTGCATCCAGATGCGCATCCATGGATGCACGAAAAATTAATTTGCATCCGGATGCGCATCTCGGATGCACGAAAAAAACGCGTGCATCCGGTCCCTGATTTTTTATGTTTTCACGTCGTCCCGAATTACCGCGCGACTTATATATAATACGCGATCGATCACTCGCGTAAATCGCGATCTTTTTAACTCACGCTATTTCATATTTTTCTACTGTTTTCATCTCTTTTACCACTCGAATAAATCCGAATCAATTATAGAAACGAATTTTTATTGCAATAATTTGTTCATTCATACGTTTTACGGCATTTTTTTAAAAAAAATTCGAGGACCTCGAGTTTACGAACCTCGAATTTACGAAGTCCCGATTTTTCGGTCTCTTCAACTTTGTAAAATCGAGGTTTTACTATAGATATAGGTTGTGTTAAATACGTGAAATAAAAAAAAAAAAAACATATTTCAAAGATAAATATAAATAAATCATCATATTTATGATAATTAAAGATTAGGTAAAGTCATTAATTTTTAGTATGGAAATTAATTAACAGTTTTACTAAGCACAGTAGTTAAATTTTTTATCATTTTGTAAATTTATTTTGTAGATTTTGAATATATACATTATATACGCTTAAGAAAACAACTACTAGTCATGTACAAATACATTTTAAAAGCTGTACAGTATGATATACTAACTGGGACTGCCGATTCACGCTCCAATGTGTGTGTAGCGCTTGTGTTACAGCCTGGGAGCTCGTCTAGAGGCAAGGTCGCTGCTTGACATGAACCAGGCTGTGTTCCACTGCATGCGTTGCTCAGCACACTTTTCGGCGGAGATCTCAGGTAACCACTACTCTGCTCAACATTACATATCTTCAAATTGTGCAAGTTACTTTAACATTTAAATCTGAATTTAAATTTTGAATGCCGTTAAAAAAATATAGCTATAATTGATAAGTACATTTGTCCGATTTTAACGGAAAAGACTAATTTAAATTAATTTTGCCTTTCACTTGATAAAATTCTTCC
Source organism: Siphlonurus alternatus (assembly GCA_949825025.1). Lineage (NCBI taxonomy): Eukaryota > Metazoa > Arthropoda > Insecta > Ephemeroptera > Siphlonuridae > Siphlonurus > Siphlonurus alternatus. Next base: position 20,799,861 of record OX463788.1, on the reverse strand, counting down.
AAACCATGAGTCAAACATCCTTTCCGCCACCTTGCTATAGCTTCGCAGATAGTGGCGAGCAAGTTCCATCTACGGGAGACGTGATGTTTCAGCCTAACAGTAAGAGGCCAACTAGTTGGTTGACGCCGACTAATATTATGCTCTCTATGTCTACTCTCATGACACATGGCACACATTTGTTTGAAAGTTTTCACAATCTAAAACAGAAATTAAAAGTATGTATTACTATGTAATATATAAATATATAGTAAATATTATATAAAATGTATGAAAATTATTAAAACTTGTTTTGCTCTTTATAACGAGAATAAAATATTGCTATATTATATTTTTATAAGGTTTTTATGCATATGAACCATTATATTAATTTAGAACATTACTAATTATTACAAAATATTAATAACCAATTATTAATTGTGCTTTTTTAATCATGTTGCAGAGCGCAAATAGAAATGGCCTCTTTTAGTTCTTTGCTCGTAATTTCCGTATTTTTATAAGTTAGATTTGACCGTCAAGTATTTTGACCTATCAACATTGTTATTAATTTGAAACATATGATGGTTTCTTTTAACACGTATAATTGTAAAAAACAAAAAAACAAGCCATATGGTTGAAAATTTAATACATTTAGGTGCTCCAATTTTTTTATTTTTATTATTATTATTATTATTTTTTTTTTACAACTTTGTCTGGCTTTTGTTTGGCTCATGCTTCTAATAATTTTCTTATTTCAGCATAGATGATAACCACAAAAGAACTCCATAAGTAATAATGGAATATATATATATATATATATATATATATATATATATATTTATATATATACACACACACACACATATATATATATATAAATATATACACACACACACACACACACACACACACACACATATATATATAAATATACACACACACACACACACACACACACACACATATATATATATATATATATATATATATATATAGATATATATAAGTCTTTTATTGAACACAAAAGTGTACATATGGAATAATATTAGAAATACACATTACATAATAATAATAATAGGGCACCCGGCTGTTCTTGACTCATGCTAAACACTGTGTGGGGAAAGTTCAGTACGCGACGCGTGGGACCGCGCCCTTGGGGCTCCACCTGGGGGTTGTTTAATTACAGCCCTCAGTCCATAGCCACTAACCGGTTATGGAGCCTGAGCTCTCCCTGCTGCCGCGGAGCTCAGAGTACCTAGGCAGCAAAATCTCGGCAATGCTGGGGACTCTCATAGTTTAACAGCAGACTATGGGAGGATAAATGCAACGGTCCCTAGCGCAATTGTCGGAGGTTGCGTGAAGGAGTCCCCGGATGGCCGGCGTGATCAGTTTGCCGGCTTCACCTAGTGGCGGGGAGGTCCGTGGGATCGGCCACCTTACCATCAGGGTGGTTTTGGTGGAGGTGGGTGCTCCACTCTGTGGGTGGATGGTTATTGGTGCACCGGAAACCTGCAGAGTGGGAGCGGCAGGCTGACGGAACGATGGCTTACTTGACGCAAGTCAGGAGCAGCCGTGTCAGCGTAGGGTGGGGTTTTTGTAGGTGGGGGGTGGGCGCGAGCGCTATGTGGTGTATTCACTGTGTGGGGGGAACTATGTTTCGTGTATGGTGACCAGCCGGCCGGCTCAGGAAGATGTGGTGCCAATATATCGTAGTGGCCCGTGCAGTCAGGAAGTAGTCCCCTAGGTCTGACACTCGTATGACGAACGCTCCTCATGGATATTTTCGGTGAGGCAGCGGTCTGAAGGTGAGGCTCTCCAAACGGGTGGGTGAAGCAAAGCTAATATCCGAACACAACAGTGAACGGCGCTCGCGGACGGGAATTGTGGGTCGGGGGAGAGGGTGCAAAGCTCGGTCGCGGTGGGGCTGATGGTCACTGCGGTGACACTATTCGTACGTCATGCTCGGGGTAATAGACCCGGGTCCTACGGGTGTGATTCCGTGGAGGCTGGGTCTCACCGTGGCCGAAAGTCTGGCACTCCAAATGGGCAATGTTGGGGAAAAAACGAGGCACTGCTGGGTCTGTCCTATGACCAGGGCAATCCAGTAGTGTCTCACAAAAAAAAAAAAAAAATAATAATAATAATAATAATAATAATAATAACACAATAATAATACATCAGCAGCAAGCACCTTCAAGTGGCAGTGAAGAAGAGGAGGAGGATGTTGTGGAAGAAGTGTTGCCTCAGCCAGAGCTAGAAAGGGAAGGAGCAGAGAGTCAACATCATATGGAAGGAGATTTGCGAGACAAGCTTGGGGATGTATACGAGTCTTTCAAGTTGCAATATCAGGGTGTTCCGCTTGAGAGTCGCCCTCGCATTCCCAAATTAAGATGCAATGTGCAGGTTTTCTCCTGTGTTGCTGTTGCAGATCAGATGCTAGAAACTGATTTGGCAGGGTCTAGTCTGGAGGAGGTTGCTGGGCTTGTGCACTGTGCTGCTCTAGCTGTATGTCAGGTTCTTGGTGTTGAGATTAAGAATCGCTCGCAAGCGTTCTTCTCAAGAATATGTGCCAGCTTGGAGGAAGAGGATCGAGGAGAAGATCAACAGAGCTCGGAGGGATATAAGCCATCTGGCGGCGTTCTTTGCTGACCAGGATGGATGCAGTAAAAAGGTTTTAGCAGGCATTCGTCTCATTGCAAGAAGTATCAAGGTGAGAAGGACGGACAGGGACTTCGAGAAGAAGCTCCAAGAGAAGGAAGAGCAACTAAGACAGCGAATTGCAGCGCTTGGTGCCCGTATCAGGAGATATAATGAGGCAGCCAAGCGGAGGCAGCAAGAAAGCCTTTTTGCTGCTGATCAGAAGTTGTTCTATCGGAAATTGGAGGAAGAGGGCAAAGAGGAGCAACCTCAGCGGCCACCCAAAGCAGAAACAATGGCAGAGTTTTGGTCGTCCATTTGGTCGGAGCCAAAGCAACACTCTGAAGATGCTTACTGGTTGCGAGAGGAAGAGGAGGAATGCAGAGACATTCCGGCAATGCCAGCAGTTAGTATTACACTGGCTGATGTACAGGCTGCAATTAGGAAAACGCAGAACTGGAAGGCTCCGGGTGTGGATGGCATTCACAACTTCTGGTGGAAGTATTTTAAAACTACTCACCAGGCTCTTGCTACTCACTTTCATGAGGCCTTGGAAGATCCGTCCATTGTGCCAAGATTTTGTACGCTTGGAATTACGTACATGAAGCCGAAGTCAGGTGATTCATTGAATCCCAAGAACTATAGGCCAATCACATGTCTTCCCACTCTGTACAAGATCTTCACATCCATTCTGTCGATAAAGATTTATGACCATCTTGTCGCGAATGGACTTCTTGCTGAGGAGCAGAATGGCTGTCGGAAGGGCACGAGGGGATGTCGGGAGTTATTGGTAGTTGACGCTGTTGTGTCTCAGCAGGCTCGTAGAAAACACCGTAATATTTCAGTAGGTTGGGTTGACTACAAGAAAGCCTTTGATTCAGTCCCCCATTCCTGGCTCCTCTCTGTACTTCACATTTACAAAATTCATCCTTGCATTGTTCAGATTCTCACTTCTTGCATGGGCATGTGGAGGACTTGTCTTCATGTAAACCAAGGGGGGGTCAGCTACAAGACCGGAGAGATGCGAATCTCGAGAGGTATTTTTCAGGGAGATAGTCTCAGCCCATTATGGTTCTGTCTTGCATTGAACCCGCTGAGCAGGATGCTCCGAACCTCTGGGTATGGTTACGTTCTACAGAGGAATCCAGAAGTTCGCATTTCTCACCAGTTTTACATGGATGACCTCAAGTTATATGCTTCTGGTGAAGACCAGTTGCACAGCATGTTTGAACTTGTCAAAAGTTTTAGTGATGCAATTTGCATGGAGTTTGGTCTTGACAAGTGTGCTGTTGTGCATGTGAGAAAAGGGGAGATTCAAGATCCACAAGAAGGCTTGCGGCTCATGGGAGGCACCGTTATTCAAGACTTGGGTGTCGAGGAAAACTACAAGTACCTCTGTCTGCAGCAGCTAATTGGCATTAAAGATGTAGATGCCAGAAAACAAGTTGAGAAAAAAGTGCTGTCTCGAGTCGACAAGATTTGCAAGTCTTTTGTCAGTGCGAGGAACAAGATTACTGCGATTAATACGTGGGCTATCCCTGTGGCTGGATATACGTTTGGTGTCGTCAGGTGGTCGGAGACGTCACTGCAAGCTTTTGATAGAAACGTGAGAACCACCCTCACGAAGCACAGGATACATCACCCGAGGAGCTCAGTCGAGAGACTGTACCTTTCACGTCATGTAGGTGGAAGAGGTTTGCTCAGCATGGAGATGATGTGTCGTCAGCAGGAGTTGAAACTTCGGCAGTACTTTGTGTCACGTGGTGATGGGTTGCATGCAGCTATTTGCAACCAGGACCGTGGCTACACTCCGCTACATTTGAGTGAGCAAGAGTTTCAGCCTGCCATTAGAACCCAGGCTGACAGAGTCTTGGAGTGGTCAACAAAAGCATTGCATGGTCGGTTTGCTGCAGCGTTATCTTCGGATCAGGTGGACACCAAGAGTTCCACTGAGTGGCTGCGGACAAGTGGGTTGTTTGCGGAGACAGAGGGCTTTGTCTGTGCCATACAGGATCAGGTCATCAGGACTAGGGCGTATGAGCGACACATCCTCAAAGTCAACATCAGTGACCGGTGTCGTCTTTGCAAGCAGGCTAACGAGTCCATTCAGCATGTCACTGGGGGCTGTCCAGTGCTTGCTCCAAAAGAGTACTTAGAGCGCCACAATTCTGTTGCCAAAGTTGTACATCAAGCTTTGGCCAAGAAAGTTGGTCTCATTGAGACAGAGGTTCCGTACTATAAGTGCAAGCCGGAACAAGTTCTCCGTAATCAGGATGCAAAAATCCTGTGGGATTCTGCCATCACCACAGATAGAGCTGTTGAAGCAAACAGACCTGATCTTGTTCTCTTCGACAAGAAAGCGCGAACAGCGGTGATTGTCGACATTGCTGTCCCGCTGGACGAGAATCTTGTGACCACAGTTGCGGAGAAAAAGCGCAAGTACCAGCCACTTGCTGTCGAGCTCAAAGACATGTACCAGCTCCGTAGTGTTGATGTGGTTCCAGTTGTGATCTCTAGTAACGGTCTTGTGACCAAACCCTGACTCCACGGCACAGTAGGGCACAATTGGGCACAGTTAAGGTTCACAGTTAGGTAAGCTGTAATGCCCATGAGTATCCAGTAGGGCACAGTGTTTATATTAGGTACCCCAGAGCATCCTAGCTTTCTAAACTTGGCGTAACTTGGCACATTGAATACACTCTTTGAAGTTGTATCGACTATGAACTAGAAGGGGCTTAAATGATGCTTTAATTGATATATATAATATCCAACTGATATTTTTTTTCATTAAATAAACTACATTGGCAATATATCTAATTATTATCAAATTTATTTATTAATTTTGGACTTTGAAAAAATTTATACCCGGATGGTAGCGCCATCTGTTTCTAAAAAATTGAAGTAAGAAAAAAAAAAGCAACATACAACATATGATATGGGTGTCATTGTCAACAAAAACAGAGATGCTGTCTCTTTTTTATTGGAAAAGTCTGCTTTGCAGTCTTTAAAGAAGGTAAGAAATATATTAAAAAGTATATTGAAATAGCAAAGTTCTTTTTTTTCTAATAAATTGCTTCTTTTTTACAGTGATTATTACAAATTCTAACATCATGAGAGGCCCTATCATAGCTTTTCTTTCTCCAGCCCAGCCCGCCCCCTTGAATTCTCTCTTTTCTTTCAACACTGAGGAAGTTATGCCCAGGCTAGCTACTTATGTGGTGAGTTAAATATTTACAAAATCTTTTCATATGTGTGTTATAATCTCATTTTCATAATTTTACAGGCAATGAATTCAACTCTGCTGCATGAAATGCTGATTAGTGGATTCTATCACCAGACATCATGGCCGCCAATATGCGGGATAGAGACAAAAGAGTTGCAGCTGCTAGCATCAATGTTTTAATTTTTTATGCTAGAGTACTCTGTTAATTACCATGATAAAATAAAAATATTTAAAAAACTACATTTTTTTAGTAATACGTTAACTTAATTAGCTTTAATGAAATGAAAAAATAAAAAATTAATAAGGAGAAGGGGCGGGGGAGAGCTACCAAGTCTAAACCATTGGTCGAACTGTGATTTACACAGTTCGGCCATTTTGTGAGAATCACAGTTCAGCCAAGTGTCTTTGACTAGGTACCTCTGTGAATTTCACAATTGCGCCGAAGCACAAGGGGATTAACAACCGGGCTGCCAAGTTCAAATTACAATGTTAATAGAACACAAGATTGAACTTGGCACCTAACTGTGCCCAACTGTGCCGTGGAGTCAGGGAAGACTGGTCATTTGCCAGAGAGAAGTTGGCTCTCAAAGAATACCACATGCGTGTCATGCAGAAGGCTGCTATTCTTGGCACGGCTAACATTGTGCGCAAGGTTTTGAGCTTGTAGCACCCCCGCATGTGTACCCGCATTCCCCTCTCAATGTTTGGTACGGGCGCTTGCACCTTGGCTTGATTGAGCCCGGTGTTAGTGCTTATGAAGAAGAAAGCAAGAAAAAGACATAATAATAATAATAATAGAACACAATAAACACACATACATAATGGAATATAGTAATATATACACATTAATATGTGTGTATAGTATACACAATTTTTAATGATTCTAAATTACATACACACTTTTCGAAGTTGCTTCATAGCAAAATTGATTTTGCTCAGTTTCTCATTTAGTTCAACAATATGTAATTGCCAAGAAAATGTATCATTGAATGATGATTCATTCATTTGGCCATGGCAGATGGCATGAGCATAGGCTCCTGTCTTGCTCACGGCACATGGCCTCCCGCACCGAGGAAAGGGTGTATATATTACAGCATAATTATGTCATATTTTTTTTTATTTGCTACTTAATTTATAATTTGACTTAAATTGAGACTTAAATGCAGTCATTAAATGTGTTAGTGGTGGCTCTTAATATGAGAAACCGTTCTTAAATATTGTTTGCTTGTCTAGATGATAAAATAATAGATAAATTGTGATATTTAAGTTGATATGCTTTATGGTTACAGGCGGTACAGGAGATGGAGTGTCTCGCTGCCCAAGCTGTGGTAGTGCTGTTGTGGTTCAGGAAGAGGTAGAGAGCCAGCAGACAGCACCCCCTTTGCATCCAAATCTGCTCCTTCACTCAAACTCCCAGTCCAGCATAGGTGAGAATCACTTCATCAACAACAGCAAATTGTAGCATTCATCATAGCCCTCACATTTTAATAACACAAAAAAAAAAAAATAATAATAAGAAATAAAACAGAAAACTCTTTACTCTACATATTATTTAACGAAAAACACATTGAGGAAAAAAATACAGGGGGAAAGGTGAGAAGAAGAGCAGGGCATCATATCTACTATATTTACTTTTATTAATTAATACAATGTTAAATATTGGTTTGAATGGATTCATGACTTTGATATTGACTTTCTGCTGCTTTAATTTGGTATTATGCCTGTGCATGCTGTGCTGGGGATATGGTGCTACTCCAATTTGCTGCTGCTACTTTGTTATTACCACTGTCAAAGAGTTGATGCAAGGATTAATTTACTAACATTGCTAACGTGCATGTAGGTATCTCCACTACCACTGCTGCAGGCAAGGTGTTGGTTGCTGCTGAGGTGCATCCCTGTATCAACACATCACAAATACCAAGCAAGAAAAGTAAGTCAAGCTTGCTTAACGTTTTGATGCCTATAACATTAACAGTGTTAACAATAGTAGGTATAAACACTGCTAGATGTGACTGTACTATTTGTTATGATAGATAAAATGCATGATATAATTGTGTCGAAACAAAATTTATTTTACATCAGAAATGTTAGATTTACAAAAATATAAAAATTAGTTGCCAACACTAGGGCAGTAATACCTAACACCAGGCCATTGCCTCCTCCTTACTGAACCAACCCAGGCATATTTCCATATTTCCATACATTTTTTACCATTAGCCCTTGTGCTACTTTTATATTGATACACTCCGTTAAGCATACCTAACAAGGTTTTTAAAGACTACTTTAAGACCTGTGTTGATTTGTGTCACGATGTGATGTGTTATTTTATATTATTTTAGGTTCTGCAGCATCACTTGACCAATCCATGTCAGACTCTGGTCTGGGCCTGGCGCTGGCGGGCAGATCACGACACATGGAGGGTGGAGACAGTGACATTGAAGTGCTCAGTAACCCCAGTCAGAGCAGCATTGAGGTGCTCCCACCCTCGGATGACACACATAGGTAAGTAGGTTCTAGGTCTCTATTAATTATTTTGTATATTACTCTACCTTTTTCGTGTTATTTATTGATTCATTCATTTACTTATAATAATATTGTATAATAATTGAGGCCGCCTGTTCAAAACCGTCTCTTTGACTTTCTGATAAAGTCTACCTTTCAGGTGGTGTGATAAGGGTTATAGCTGTTATGGACAAGTCAGAGAGGCGGTTTTGAAGCAGACGGTCTCAAATTTATATTATCGCCTCAGGATGAGAGTGCTTTAAGCGATAAATGTGAAATTTCTGCTTTTTTTTTTGCAGTTTTGTATTAGTGAAAGTCGTCTTAATTGAAAAACTTTTGAGCATTGGGGTTCTTCTTGCAGTCGAGAGCAGAGTGTGGCACCCTCAAGTGAGTTACGAACTGGCCCCACCTCCAACCTGGCCCAACCAAAGAGTCCCATCGGACTAACTGAAAGCAGCTCCTCAGGTAAACAATATGTTAACAGTAAAATTGAAATTACAGTTTACAGTTGAATTGAATTGAATTGAAAAACTCGTTATTACACAACTTGTTGTTAGGTAAAACTATATTTTGAATAAATGAGATTGTGGTCCGGTCAAAAATAATTAGCATTCAGGTATAGACAAAACTTGATATAATAAGGTAATACTCAATATAAGGTAAACCAAATTTCCTGAGCCCCTTGACTTTATGTAATACCAAGTTTTTACTGTATTTGATTTATAGTCAAGTGTTGTATCAATTGAATCACTTTGTATTATTCACCTTGAGGAGGTTAAGTGGCTCTTCATGTGCCTCATATGTTTCAGGCTCAATGACGGACAGCGTGTGCACTGCCTATGAAAGTGCCACATCAACGTCCATGTCTGTAGGTGCAGCGGTGGTTCAGCCCTCAAGCTCACTGGGCAGGGTACTTGGTAGCTTCCTACAGCGCCTGGCTCCTCCCTCCTTTCTTCCACAGCCTACTTCCCAGGCTCAACCACCCCTGCAGCCAGTCAGCTACAGCTACTCGGACTTTGGTCGTGTGGATCACCGCCTAAAGCTACACCTGTGTATGCGAGAGCTGAATCATGAGAATGAGATTCTCACAGCCCTGCTCAGGGTAAGATGCCTGTCTTCCTGACTTGCTCTATTTTTTTTAACTCATAGTTGAACTTAAAATCAAAGCACTGAATTCCTTGGAGCTCTATTCTCATGAAAAACAAAACAGAAAACTTTAGATGTTTGTCTTTTGGCTTTCCCCCCCCCCCCAGCATTTTTTTCTGTGGT